>QEPC01010541.1:39438-56387 GCA_003113815.1 Sphenodon punctatus | reverse complement strand
GGGGAAAAGAATATGATGACCCTATAGGTCAAATGAAACATTTGTTAAACCTTAAAAGATCAGAGGATTGTAATGCTTTGGCATTATTTGTTCATCTAGCCAAGAAACTTAGAACCCGTAACGAGATAGAGGGATAAGGGACCATATACCATGATATAGAGATACATTGTCCCCCTTACCGTATTGGGACCCCTGAGCACCAGAGGGAGGTTGTAAAGTTTGGTGTTATCTATTGACCTATGTCCGATTGAGATTATTCGGTCCATTGATTGCCGTAATAAGTCCCCCCGTAAAGGAAAGGAGAAATAGTGATCTATTCCCTGACTAGGTAAAGCATAACTAATTAATATAGTGAATAAAGTCCTCTGGAATGGACAGAGTGATAACCCAAACTGTCTTAAGGCAGAGGATGGGTATCCCAAGCTAGAGAGGCCTATTTGTGTCACTGGGAATAATAGCTGTAATGATATTTATTGCCTGGGTGCCCATTGGAATATCTGGATATACTATGGAAGGATGATTAGATAGGTTAATAGACCTGATTTACTGTGGGAAATGGGGTTCTCTTTTTCTTTATGGATTTGTCTCTTTTGTTGTACATAGACTATGTTTGCCAGAAGTTAGTAACTTGATTTAGAATTTGCTTTCCTTTGTAAATGTTATTATTGGTGGGGTTTTTTAATTTTCAATAGTCTATGACTACTAGAAATCCCTTTTCTCTGGATTTAGGTTGTTAATTTTGTTTTCATTTTCACTAAAATGATATGTTATGTGTTGTTGTGTTATGTGTTATTTGCTATGTTATTATTATTATTACTATTATCATTATTTTATATTACTTGCAAAATTGCATTGTATTGTTTTCACTTTTGGGCCAGGGCGAGAGCCAGAGCCTTAAATAAATAAACAAACAAACACAGAAAGCTGATAGCAACAACAAAAGGAATTCTAGAAGCCTCGAGAAGATACGAGGAGTTTCCTCCTGGGGATATAAGGAGTGGTACCCCAGAGGGGACAGGGACTATCAGGAACTCACTCACCATCTTGCAGCCAGCAAGGCTGGAAACCATGAACGGAGAGACAGGACTTTGCTCTCTAGCAACTCTAAAGCTGAAGACCCAGTCGCTTACATCAAGGACTGAGAAGAACGTATGGACCTTTGTAGGGTAAGATGCTTATTTACGAACTCAACCAGTATAGATCAGGAATGCGTTATATTTACCTTTGATTTCTAGTAACCACTCTGTATCAACTATCTTTCTTATGTAATCAATAAACTTACTTCTTATCTTTATGAAGATGTGTCTGTGCCTAACATTGGAACACAAGTGAGCAACAAGAGTTCTCAAGCTCTTGCGAACCCAGAGATTAAAGAGTCTGTAAACGGGAAGGATTGGGCCCTTGTGTGACAAAGGGGTTTTCCCTGCGGCAGGCTTGAATCGGCCAGAGAGAAAAACTGGTTCAAGTGGGCTGTACGCGAGGGAAACTGAGTCACTCAAACCCAGTAAAGTGGGGGTGCGGACCTCCAACCCATGGCACACGGTTCCTGCCTGAGAGCTCACAATCTAAAGACGGGGGAGGGAAGACCAGGAAGGGGGAACAGAGGTAGAGACAAGGAATGTGACATTCATGAGGAAGCGAGAACTCAGGTACACGTTCTTGGCTTATTAACAATTTGGGGCTACATTTGCTAACCTCGAATCCTCTGGCACAGAGGAGGATTTTAATGATAAGTGACATATTACTGATTATAGTGCAATAAGAATTAATGGCTCGGGGTGGTTATGGAATCATATTCCTCGGAGGTTTTCAGAGCCCAGCTGAATGAGCCTCTGTCTACAAGGCTGGGGGGTTGGGGACATCAGGCCCAGGGGCCAAACGCAGCCTGTGGGCAAGATTTTATGTGGCCTCTTTCCAGTTCCTCAACCTGATCCCTGCATCCAGTTCCTACATCCCACCACTGAAAAACAGAGTGCAGGGTAAGGAAACAAGGAGAAGGACACACACACAGAATTAGGGGACAGGTCTATGACACAGATCAATGATCTGCCCCCCCCCCTCTTTTCTTGGGTATAAAACAACACCCCCAATTTCTATGTAGCCCTCAGAGTTTGCACTAATTTTCTAAGTGGCTCCAGGGGTGGAAAAGGATCCCTACTCCCCTGCTGTTGGTAGAGGATACCCTGCCTCAGGGCAGGGGGTGAGATTAGATGAGGTTCCTTCCAACTAAACCCTACAGTGCTATGACTCTATGAAATTGTAAGCTCCCTCCCCATTCCTAGCCCCACCTCCCTTGCCCCTCAGCTTGTCCCCTGGCAGAAGGGAGAAGGAAGCACATTCTTCCCCCACCCCTTAACAACGCCATGGTGAGGGGAATGTCTGGAATATGCTGGGTAGCCAAAGCCTATAAGTCTGTCTAATTCTATATGCGTGGTGCCCTAGTGCCATAGATCTACGAGAAAAAGGAATGGGTAGAGGGATGGATGGTCACCTGACCTTTAGGTTCAAGGTCAGGGAGGTGCCACCAGCCAATGGCATTACTGCTGATAGTGATGCCAGCAGTGATGTTATAATCCAGCTGGGTAAGTATCATGAAAGTTTCTGGGAGAAACAGCAGACGTAAGAGGAGGAAGATGAAGGAACCGGCCAGGCTGTGAACGAGCAGAGAAGCAGGGTAACATCCAACTGGTATGTGTGCTGTGGACTTGGCTTGTGGCGTTACAGAGAGGGGAAGGAGATCACAAAACCCTTCCCACTTCTCTCCTCTTGGGCAGTGAGATCCACCACACCGGGACGGCAAGTGAAAAGAGATTGTCCATCCTGTTTCTGTCTCCTTGTGCTCCCGTTCCTCCTGTAAGACCATTGCAGAGCTTTGTGTTGCCATGACCGGAAACAGAGAGCCACCCGGGGTCACCACCGCTAACCCCCAGCTCATCAAAGTGACCGTCAAGACCACCCAGTACATGGAAGAGTTTGTCGTGTTGGAGAGCATCACCATCCAGGACTTCAAGCAGCAGATCGCCGAGCGCTTCAAGACTCCTCCAGACCAACTGTCCTTGATATTTTCAGGGGAGATCCTCAAAGATCAGGACACGCTGATGGAACACCATATTTGCAATAACTCCAAGGTCCATCTTTTCATCAAGTCACAGAAAGGACCACAAGGCAACACATCACAGCAAGATAATGCCACCCAGGGAGACACCATCCAGCCAGTGACGGCTACCCTTGTTGGTAGGGAAGTCCCTGATCTACATCTGGAGATGTTGAATGGAGAGGAGTGGGATAAGCAGCCAGAAAATCAGTTGGACTCCAGCCATGAGTTAGTGGCGCAGACCATGGAGGATATCTTGTTCCAGATCATCAGGCTCAACTTGGACATGTCCGCAATGAAAAGCAATCCTTTCCTTTGGGGCTTCCTTGTTGGGGTTGCAGGCATGAATATCTTGGGGCTGGGCACCACAGATGTGTGGAGAACAGGACGTCTCCATGTCTCCATGCACGACTTGATGAGTGAGACAGAGGAACAAGCCATCATACAAAGTATCCTCAGCGACATGGAGCAGGTCAGGCAGATGATCCCCAAGATGCGGCAACTGGCCGACCAAAACCCAGAGGTCAGCCACATCCTCAACGACCACAAACCCAGAGTGGGGACTGGCACTGCCAGTCATGGGAACATCCAGGACATGGTTCAACAACTTACAGGCAACCCAGGGCTCATGCAAAACATGGCGAATGCACTCTCCGAGCCTGACAGCCCGGCACAGATGTTCCTTAACCACCATTTCCCTGCCTCAAATGATGGCAACTCCCAGCCTCCGGAATGGGTACAACAGCTCCCCCTACAGCTAGCGAACTCCGAGATGGCATCCTTGCTGACTAACCCCAGAGCGTTGCAGGCCTTGCTGCAGCTGCAGCTAAACTTACAGACACTCACGAGAGAGGCACCAGATTTTGTGGAAGCCTTGGGAGATCCAGATGTGGAGCCTGAGAGCATGGAGGACTCAGATGAAGGGGAGAGCACCTCCTTTGAAGGCGAGAGCCTGGCCTCAGAAGATGTTGGGTTGGAAGAGGTGGAAGACATGGACCAGCAAGCTCCGGAGATCCGACATCAGATCCAGCTGGAGCAGCTCAGGGAAATGGGCTTCCTGGACCAAACAGCGAACCTGGAGGCTTTAATAGAATCTGGAGGAGACATTGACGCGGCAGTTGAGAAGCTAACAACCCCCCGCACTTCATAGCAACAGATTGTAACTTGGGCATTTTGCATCACAGACCATCACATTATGCAATTAAAAACTAGCAGGGAGGCTAGTTAGTTTACTTTATATTATGATTGGACTTTTCATCATAAATAAATAACTAAACATGCAAGGTTTACAATCATGTATTGTACATCATTACATTTTGCTGTAATCAAGAGTATTATACAAACTAATAATCAGAGCAAGCTAATAATAGCAGGATAATGGTCCCAGAAAAACGATATATCAATCAACGTAAAATCTGCCCCAGCGGATAAATAAAACTATTAATATAAAAATATACAAGTTAAAACATAACTAAAACTAGGAAAGTTTATTAACCACCCCACTGAATCAGCCGGGAAAGTGAGCATCATGGATGTAATTAAATATGCTCATAATAGATTAATGTAAAAAACATTCTAACAACCACCAAGTAGTAACAGGTTGCAAAGTAATGTCAGGTAATTAACATACAACCAACCACCTACCCCCACCTGGACAGTTAGTTCACTTGAGGATTGGTGGGAAAATGGGATCAACTTGCAGCCGATCCCACCAAGGTCAGCAGAGCGCAGTGAACCGTATTGATGTCAATAATGTGCTCATAATGCAGAAGATACTACGAAGACAGAATCATATTGACCTAGGCACCTGTCATTAAGTATCAAGCCCTTTCATTTTTTTCTAATCTTCTCCAGTGAAATCAAGAAGTTGCCCAGTGCAGCCAAAGTAGACCACGAGCTATTTTGCAAGAGCCAGATTGTCTTGACCAACCACAGATTTTGAACCAGAAGAGGCAAAAGAAAAGCCTTCCTTTCCTTAGTATAGAAGGGGCAGTGCCACAGAATGTGCTCTGTCTCCTCAACTACACCCATTGGGCAAGTACAGAGAAGTTCAGTGCAGGCAATTTTATTCCATCTCCCTACAAGAACTGCAGATTTAATTTGATTAAACCTCAACTTTACAATCAATCTTCTCTGCTGATGACACGGCACTAATGCCAGATAGTGGGAAAGGCCTGCCTCGACTTTAAATAATCTAAAAAGCAGAGAACATTTTGCATGTCTAATTATAGCAAAATCTGATTGGATAGCTACGTCAGTCATAGTTCCAGTGGTCCCCCAAACCAGCCCCAAACAGAGCCTTCTTAATTTCCTCCATCCATTTAAACTGGGGATTTGCAGTACTCCACTATTCTAGGAGGCACTGTTTGGGATACCTATTTGGGGACTGAGCTTTAATTTTCAGCCCAAAATTGATCTGTTGGAGGCTTGCCAATACCTTCATACTGGAAGAACCCATTTCAAGCCTCAGATGAGCCCCTGGGGTATTCTGATGTACCCTGAGTAGACGTCTCAAAAACATATTTTGGGCACATAAACTTAATTCAGTTCACAAATCAGCCCAATAAAGTAATGTGGAGGGCATTTTAAGGCTTCCTACTTTTAATGCTCTTTCCATGGTCTTTTTACAGTGCTTTTGGGAAAAGTAAAAATCCCCGCACAGGACTGGCGAGATTTAATCACCAATCTCTCTGCATGGCCGGCCCAGGTCAGAGAGCTCAAACATGTTACACCCAAATAAGTAAATTTATTAACCACAGTCTCCAACGGTTTCCCCTTCAAAAACCACTTATGCAATTATGATTTTAGGGAGGCTAGTCGAGTGGCAACTTGTGGTTCTTGTTCTAGCGGCCGAGGACAAGACCAGGAGTCTGCACTCCGCACCTTGAAAACTCACAGTCTTGGCTGCCTGCCCCAGCTGTGACCAAGGTTCCACTAGGCCCAGGGCTCTGTGCCTGGGCACCCCCATAAACAAATTGGGATGGCCGAACGCGGTTCGAAAGTTCAGAGTTCAGACCGAACTCGGTCTGTTCGGTTGACCGAACTGAACTTCCGAACCAAACTCAAATTTGAAACCGAACTGAACTGAACCGAACCGAATTTCCGAACTCGAATTTCAAACCGAACTGAACCGAACCGAATTTCCGAACTCGAATTTCAAACTGAACCGAACTGAACCGAATTTCCGAACTCGGTTCTGTTTGCCCATCCCTGTAAACAAATGAGGAAATGCTTACTCCAAGACAACTGATTTGAGGATTCCGGCCTCAGCTTGTCTGATCTTTGGAGTAGTCCCATTGGCTTCAGTGGCATTACTCCAGATTAAGTGGTTTGAAGACTGCGATCTAAACAGTTAAGAAAGAAAGAATAGGACTGGGTCAAAATAGCTGTTTCATTTTCACAGACCTTTCCACGAAAACGGAACAGCAGTGTTTGTTTTCGATGAGAATTCTGATCAGAAACCGCTCTGATTGGAATCCCAACCCAAATTTTTTTTGGTTTTGTTTACATTGCCATTGTGTGTGGCTGCTGGACCGATTTGTGCATCCGTAAATGGCTGCTGTCTGTATTTAAAATAGCGGCGGAAGCAGCAGCATCGCTGCTATTGTGAGAATAAGCAGTCGATTTGGGCAGGTGCAAAATGGCTGCTGGTCTGATCTGCGCGTGGGCAAAGGACTTTTCTTTTATTTAATTTTTTTGTTCTGATCAGAATTGGAATCAGGCAAAATTCTGGATTCACCCCTAAGACAGAAGGAAGTATTGTTTTACTGATGGGGGAGAAGGGGTGGACTGGAATGGAGAGAGATGAAGGTCTTTTCTACACCAGGTTCCTTGGGTTGGTCTAACCCCTCTTCCTCCTCCATCTCCTTCCTCCTCCAGCTTTTAGTAACAGCTGGGGGCTTCACTTAGCCAAGGAGTTGCACTGCACTGAGTGGTGGCCAGGGCCTTGTGGATGATTCTGTATTATTTATACATTCAATAATAATATAGCGTCAGAAATGTGCTTAGCACTGAACAGTTGTGATCAAAGACAGGTTCCTGCCCCAAGTGGCTTACAAGCTAGGACTGACAAGGGGAGGGGAGAGAAGGAAAAGGGGACCGTAGGAGTCTGCACAGTGGAAACACTAGGGAGAGGCAGGGGAGATATTCATGAAGGTGAGAAGTTGCAGGAGCACAATGTTGCACCAGGGTCCCTCTTTAAGCAGAAGTATGCCCCACGCCGTAGTTCAGCAGAGAGACAGAGGGACAGTTAGCGATGTAAGATTTCTCAGCCCCTATGTGGGACTCTGGAGGCTGATTTATACCCCCATCATTGGTGCCCTATCAGCCGACAAGGCAGTTACATCTGGTCATAGATCTTACACTTTCAAAGTTAATGACAACATTGATTATAATATCCCCACCCAGGTTGACACCCCTCTATTGTTGGAGAAACAGCTCCAGATGACATCAACCTTTTGCACCAACAAACCCTAATGACCACTAGGGGCATTGGGAGTAGAGATAGTGAGTTAGTGTGAGTGTCACTTTAACCTTTCTGATCTCTGCTTCTAAGCCCCCTTCCCCCTCTCAGGTGGGATGTGCCCAGGAAGCTCCTAATGGACTTCCTCCTTCTTCCTGGCCTTTCTCCATTCCTCTCTTCTTCCTCTGACCTTCAACATGACTGGGCACCATTCTGGTGGCAGCTAGATAGACAGATCTAGGCATAGGTCTTTCCTATCACAATGTATTTCTCAATAAAGTAGATTATTTTAATCTAGAAACAATCTCCAAGGTGTTGATTACTGCTAAGTTGTTGCTACTGAGAATTCGAGATATTTTCTTTTGCTGTGTGTAAACTCTGCCAATGCCTAGCCAGAGCTTTAACAGCTCCTGGCACAGTAGGCAGGGAAACTTTGGTTTTTTGACCACTAATAAAATCCCAACATCTATAATGACATGATCCAATCCAAACGAGACCTCTGTTACATATGCATTTTCAGCCCCAAAGTTCATCCATAGTTTATTCCGAGTTTTATGGCCGTCTCTTAAATTCTAGCGGAGCCTCTCTGTCTAGGGGAGTTTGAGCAGAATCACTCATCCATAGCTGCCCCTGATCTATTCCTCTTCCTTGTCAGGCCAAGTGAGACACACCACCTTGAAACGGGTTCTTCCAGTATGAAGGTATTGGCAAGCCTCCAACCCTGCCTGAATGACCGATCAGATACCCACTTTAGCTCATTTGCTCTTTTCCACACCATCTCATGATTCTTTTTGCTCACGTCAACTTCTTAGCTGGACTTTCAAAGTACTCTAAAACTCATAGCATATACTGTGTTTAATACCATTAACTATTATGTGTGAGTATACAATGCCATTACTACTCGATTCTAATATATATTGTGAATATAATCATCACTTGATGTGTATGCCACCTTGTATGTTTGACTGTGTCACTCATAACAGATTAGTATTTCCCTTCTGACACATTTGCTTGGCTTAGTTACAGAGCAAAGAATCCTGAACGGGGAAAGAGTAGGTATTTTCAGACGTTACGAGATCACGCTGAACCACAGTGAACCACGGTCAATTCCGTGGCAGGGTCAAAGCGCTCTGAACGTCTGTTTGGTGGCCGCCAGATGTTCACCACAGTCAATACCCACATGGGGTCAATTTCAACCACACTTCCAGAGCTCCCCGCCGGACCATCTCCGAAAACGTGGTCAAAGAGATTCCCAGCGGGAACCAACAAAAAGTAATGTCTGGCCGGCAACCATGGCCTGGAATCCCCAGCGGGATTCGGGCTGTGGTCAAATCGGACAGGCGGCGGGGCGGGCATGAGGGGGCGTGGCCGCACATTGCACTGCGCGCCCCCTCTCCAATTCCCCACTGGGACCAGTCTGTTGGCTGTGCCAGAGTGATCCCGGCGGGAAATCACAGGGGTGATTCTGTGATGGGGCAAAAGCCGCCCCGTCACGTCTGAAATCACCCAGTATATCAGAAAGCAAAGCATGAACCAGTAATCTCTGGGGTGAGGAACTAAGATAATCCTGGTGGAAGTGGTAGGTGTTTAGGAGGAACTTGAAGAGAGCTCAGGACAGAACAAAATGTACAGGGTGCTTTCCGATGTGACAGAACGCGCACTGTTTGCCTCCGCTAGAAACCGCGCGAGGCAAATGCTGTGCGGCTTTTGTCATGTGGGAAAGCAAAGCCGCACAGAACTGGAAAATCGAGCTCTGCATCCTCTGCGCGATTGGCACCAAAGCTGCGCAGCTTTCTTTTCCCACGCGACAAAAACCGCGCAGCGTTTGCATCCCAGAGTTTCCCGCGGATGCAAACGGTGCACGTTTTGTCCTGTGGGGAAGTGCCCTACATGCTTGGGGAGGGAGTTCGAGGTTTAAGAGGCAAAGAAGACCAAATGAATTACTCCTTTGTGTACCTGGATCAATGACTTAGACCCGCTGATCCAGTTTTGCCTGCATGATTCCATTTTGAAACATAAATATAATCCTGTGACCCCACACAGCAGCAACGCTGTTCAGCTTGTAGAAAAGACAACTTAAGGGGGATAGGATAGCAATCAATCAATCATCATCATCATCATCATCATCATCAGTCATTACTTATAATTGAAAGGTTGCCATAAGAGCTGCTGAGGGGGCCCTCTTGCGGGTTCCATCCTTGGCCCAGTTTCATACGACTCGGGCCCGCAGAGAGGCGATCTCAGTGGCTGCCCCACAGCTTGGAACTCCCTTCCCTTGGAGGCTCGCCCAAGCCCTCATTTGAGCGTCTCCCGGAGGCAGCGTAAGACCTGTTTATTTGGCCGGGCATTCAATGGGCAGGGAGAGATTGGGGGGAGGGCGTTGGGATGCTTTTAGTTTTGCAGGGTTTAAATTCTTTGTTTTACATTTGTATTTTATATGCGTTTTGTGAGCCGCCCAGAGCCTTCGGGGACAGGGCAGGATATAAATGAAAATAAATAAATAAAGAAGGTGGAAAACAATGTTTCACTCTAGCTCTGGAGGGCAGGAAGAGAGGCAATGGGGACAAGCTTCCACAAGGGAGATTTAGGCCGCTTTTAGACGTGCCCACTTGCACACGTGGTGTGAAATCGTGTCATGTAAAAATCCCACGGGTGGCATTTAGAAGTGACATCTCACACGTTATAGTCGGTGGCGCATTCTTTTAAAACCGCAAACTAAAATGTTGTGATTTTAAAAGAATGTGCGGCCGGCTATAGCACGCGAGATGCCACATCTAAGGGTATTTTCAGACGCTACGAGATCACGCTCAACCAGAGTCAATACCCTGTGGTGGGGATTGGCCTCGTAGCGTCTGTTGGGGAACCAGAAGTTTCCCCCTCCCAGATGTTAACCACGGTCAATCGTGGCAGGGAATCACATTCACCACGCGATCGGCGGGACCGGCGGGGCCAGCGCCAATCGTGTGGTGAATGTGATTCCCCGCCATGATGAAGGGGCCTGTCTCGTCTGGATGGAAACCATGGCCCTGCCCCCACCCCGATTCCCCGCCGGGATCAGCCGGCATGTCTGTTGGACATGACGGGCTGATTCCGGCGGGGAATCAAAAGTGTGAGTCCGGGACAGGGCGAATGCTGCCCCGTCTCGTCTGAAATCACCCAAACCCCTGCCTGTGGGATTTGTACATGTGGCGTGATTTCACACCCCACGTGCGCCGCGGACGTCTACAAGCGGCCTCAGACTGAATTTCAAGCAAAGATCCCTGACTCTGTAAGAGCAGTCAGAGAAGTTATGGATGAGAGAATTTTAAGAAGAGGCTGGAGGAGCCTGTGTCTGGGGTGATTTAGGTCCTGTCAGATCCTCCCCCCTAAGCAGGGGGGCTGGACATGATCTTCACACTCCCTTCCAGCTCTAGGAGTCTATGGGTAAAAAGAGGCGTACGGCCAGCAGGACTGCTCTCTAGTCTCTGGGCCAATTGCTGGCAACAACAAACATGCAGCCGGCTGACTGGCTCCGCCCATGCCCTTCACCCAGCAGCCCACCCCCTGCCATGGCAGAAAGTCACATCCATGGTGTCTGGCCATGGCAAACCCCAGCCTGGGGGCAGGTGTGGACCGGTGAACTTTGTGGAGTGACCAGAACAACGCGCTGCACTGGCCGGGACTCAAACCCAGGCCTCACGCGTGGAAGGCGAGGATTCTACCACTGAACCCTGAAAGCCTGGCTCTCGGGGGGCTGAAGTGGGGCAATTCGGGAATCTCGCCTTTCCCAGGCCAAGGGGGGCCCACACCATGGGCAAGTTCCTTCCGCTTCCTTTCTGTGGTGTGACGAGTCTACCGTGTGTCTCTCACGTCAAAGCTCCCCGTTTGGAAATTTGGGTAGGATAGAAGAGGCTGCCTCTCTTGCTGACGAGCTGATCTAATTTGGCTGTTTGGCATGGTCGGAAGACTGGGCAATTGGGCATAGCTCTGGATTAGGGCTGAAACTCAGTATTCAGAATGATTCGGTTTTCCCTGAATATCCCAGTACTCAACTTGGTTTTACTTGGAATATCCCAGGACTCAACTTGGCAGGAAGGGGAGATGGGCACATACCTCCTTATTGGGGATTTTCCTGCTCCTATATAAGGAGACTTGGTGCTCAGAAAAATACTTGGTAAAATTTGGTTACGTTACTGAGACCGGGCAACCACTCGGGCCCAATCCCCGGAAACTTGAAAATACTTGTGAATTTATTTTTTTTCTGTTTGGTTCAGCCTTGCTTTGGAGTGACGTGGGCTAGGGGTGAAATGGCTAGAGTGTCTGACTTTGGACCAGAAGACTGCAGCGTCAAGTCGTGTCTGGCTCAGGAAAGCCTTGTTTTTTGGCTGGCTGGCTGGGTCAACGGGATCACCCCTAGCCATATGCTTATTAACGATCTCAAAAATTTCCAAAAGGTTAGTGAGGCATAACTTCCCTTTGCTAAAACCGTGCTGGTTTTTACCCATCAAATCATGCCTGTCAATATGCCTGTTAATTCTGAGTGTTTTTAACAATGGTCTCCACCAGTTTGTCCAGTACTGATGTCAGGCTCACCAGTCTGTGGTTTCCGGGGTCAACTCTGGACGGAGCCCTTCTTAAAAATTGGGGCTACGTTTGCTAACCTCCAGTCCTCTGTACATATTATCATCCCAAGGTGTCTACCATGAGGAGGGTGTTCTCTGTGGCCACGCCGCGGCTGTGGAACTCCCCCCCCACTGGAGGTTCGCTTGACCACCGACCTCCCCTCTTTCCGTAGATAGTGTAAGACCTGGGTGTTCTGCCGGGCCTTTACTGGGGGAGATGGGGTGGGTGAGTTGGGTATGGGTGGTTTTAATTGTATTTTTATTGTTGTGTATTTGATAGTTTTTAAGATGTTGTTAGCCGTGCCGATGTGCCTGTGGCAGGAGGGGCGGCATATAAGTGTAAATATATAAATAAAATAAAATAAATTCTTACTGATTACAGTTCAATAAGAAGAAGTGGCTCGGGGTGCTTATGGAATCATATTCCTTGGAGCTTTTCAAAGCCCAGCTGGATGAGCCTCTGTCTGCAAGACTTGGGGACATCAGGCCCAGGGGCCAAATGCAGCCTGTGGGCAATATTTTATGCGGCCTCTTTCCAGTTCCTCAACCTGGCTCCTGGATCCAGTTCCTACATCCCACTGCTGAAAAACGGAGCTCAGGGTAAGGAAACAAGGAGAAGGACACGCACACAAGACTAGCCTCTATAGCACAGATCCATGATCTAGGGGTTGGTCCCTCTTTTCTTGGGTATACCTCTAACCATGCCCCCAAATTGTATGTGGTCCTCAGGGCTTGCACTTTCAAAGTGGCCCCTGATTCCCTACCCCTTACTGCTGACTCTGATGCTAGCAGTGATGTCATAATCCAGCCAGATAAGCATCCTGTCTGGGGGAAACAGCAGACGTAAGAGGAGGAAGATGAAGGAACCGGCCAGGCTGTGAATGAGCAGAGAAGCAGGGTAACATCCAGCTGGTATGTGTGCTGTGGACTTGGCTTGTGGCATTACAAAGGGGGGAAGCACATCACGGAACCCTTCCCACTTCTCTCCTCTTGGGCAGCGAGATCCACCACACGGGGACGGCAAGTGTTGTCCTTCCTGTATCCTTCTGCTTGTGCTTCCGCTCCTCTTGAAAGACCGTCACAAAGCTCTGAGTTGCCATGTCCAGAAACAGAGAGCCCCCCAGGGCCGCCGCCAGCCCCCAGGTCATCAAAGTGATCATCAAGACCCTCCAGCGCAAAGAACAGTTTGACGTGGTGGAGAGCATCACCATCCAGGACTTCAAGCAGCAGATAGCCGAGCGCTTCAAGACTCCCCCAGACCAACTGTCCTTGATATTTGCAGGCAAGATCCTCCAGGATCAGGACACGCTGACGGAACACCATATTTGCAATAAATCCAAGGTCCATCTCTTCATCAAGTCACAGAAGGGGCCACAAGGCAAAGCATCACAGCAAGGTAATGCTATCCAGGGGGCCACCATCCAGCCTGTGTCAGCTGCAAGCCTATTTGTTGGTAGGGAAGTCTCCGATATACATCTGGAGATGTTGAATGGAGTCGAGTGGCAGGAGAAGCCAGGAAAACTGGTGGCCTCCTGCCATGAGTTACTGGTGCAGACCATGGAGAATCTTTTGGCCCAGATTATTAATTTGAACATGGACGTGTCCACAATGAACAACAATCCTCTCCTTTTGGGCTTCCTCACTGGGGTCGCAAGCATGCACATCTTCGGCCTGGGTGCCACAGATTTGTCAGACTTGGTCCTTGAAGCCCAGGAACAGGACATTTCCATTCACGACTTGATGAGTGAGATGGCGCAACACCCCATCGCACAGAGCATCCTCAGCAACACGGAGCAGGTCAGGCAGATGATCCTCTCCATCCCCCAGATGCGGCAACTGGCCGAGCAAAACCCAGATGTCGGCCACATCCTCAACAACCACGACTTTCTGCAGGAAGTGATTGACATGGCCACCAGCCCAGCGGTGATGGAAGAGATTATCCGGAACCAAGACAGAGCCCTCAGCAACCTCGAGAGCATCCCGGGTGGATATAGCGCCTTGCAGCAACTTTACAATACTATCGAAGCCCCCATGATGAATGCAGTACAAGCACAATTTGGCAGCAACCTCTTTGCCTCTTCGGAGACTAAGCCACCTGAGAGTGGGGCCGGGGCGCTGCCCCGTATGGAAAACAGAGAACCCTTACCAAACCCTTGGGCTCCCCAACCTAACAACAGTGGTGACAGTGCCAGTAACAATGAGACCAATAGCGCAATGCAGAACTACCTCGTACTGGGCCTGGCATTAGTACCCAAGGTGGAATCTGGGACTGCCAGTCTTGGGAACATCCAGCACACGGTTCAACAGCTTACAGACACCCCAGAGCTCATGCAGAACATGGCGAATGCAGTCTCTGAGTCTGACAGCCCGGCACAGATGTTCCTTAACCACAGTTTCCCTGCCTCAAATGATGGCAATTCCCAGTCTCCAGAACTGGTACAAAAGTTCCCCCTACAGCTAGCGGACTCCGAGATGGCATCCTTGCTGACTAATCCCAGAGCAATGCAGGCCTTGCTGGAGCTGCAGCTAAGCTTGCAGACACTCACGAGAGAGGCACCGGATTTTGTCCAAGGTTTGGGAGATCCAGACGTGGAGCCTGAGAGCATGGAGGACTCAGACGAAGGAGACAGCACCTCCTCCGAAGGCGATGAGTTGGAAGAGGAGGAAGAGTACATGGACCAACAAGATCCGAAGATCTGATATCGGAACCAGCTGGAGCAGCTCAAGGAAATGTGCTTCCAGAACCAAGCAGCAAATCTGCAGGCTTTAATAAGAGTCTGACGCGGCAGTCGAGAAGCTAACAACCCCCCCACCCCCCGCTCTACATAGCAACAGATTGTAACTTGGGCATTTTGCCTCACACAGCATCTTGTTACACACTAAAATCAGCAGGGAGGCTAGTCGTGTGGCATCTTGTGGCTCTTGTTCTAGTGATGGAGAAAAATGCTGGGGTCCGTGCCTTGGAAACACAGTCCTGGCTGCCTGCCCCAGCTGTGACCAAGGTCCCACTAGGCCCAGGGCTCTGTGCCCGGGCACCCCCATAAACAAATGAGGAAATGCTTACTCCAAGACAACTGATTTGAGGATTCTGGCCTCAGCTTGTCTGATCGTTGGAGTAGCCCCATTGGCTTCAGTGGCACTACTCCAGAGTAAGCGGTTTGAAGCCTGTGACCTAAATAGTTAAGAAAGACAGAATAGGTCCGGTTAAGTTAATTATTTGTTAATAGTCAAGAAAGATGAAATAGCTATTCAATTTTCACAGACCTTTCCACAAAACCATATCGGAATTCCGATCAGGAAGCTCTCTGTTTGGAATCCCAACCAAATGTGTGCATGTGCGAGTAGCCGCTGTCCATATTCCAACTGGCAGCAGCAGCAGCATCGCTGCCATTGTGGATCTGGGCAGCATGCAATGTCTGCCGGGTCGACTGGTCATGGGCAAAGGGCATTTTTATTCCCTGCTCGGAATCGGAACTGAGTTCACACCTAAGACAGGTCCCCCCCCCCCCTTTGCTTATTGATCTGCTTGAGCAGGTCAATAAAAGCAGGGTCGCTGTGGGGTGGGGGGGCAGGGAGGGTATTTTGAAAGCCGTATCGGGAGGAGGCTGGCTGGATACTCTAGCTCCGAATCCCGAGCTCCGTCCCCACCACGATGCTGCTGAAATGTGCAGGGAATATCCCAAATTAGTACAGCTTGTGTCATTCAACTAGCAACCACTTCCTCTCCCTCGCTGAGCACCTTTCCAGGGGAGACGGAGCTTCTGGGGCACCATCCTGCTGGGGGGGGAGAGAGCGCTCTGGGGAGACTGGGGGAGGCCAGCTGTGGGGAGGGGGGAGATGGGAACTTAACAGGGTCTCTAAGGAGGGGATTCAAAGTTTTCCTCCCCCCCCCCCCCAGTTTGGCAAGAACAGCTTTAATTATTCCTCCCTTCCAGTGCTCCTCTGCTGCCCCCTGTGGGCATTGACCGCACTGCATCCCTCCGTTCCCTAACCAAGCCGTGAACGCCCATTGAAATGATAGACAGAAAACAAAACTTGAAACATAAACAGAGTAAAAAGAAAAGAAGAAAAAAAATATTTCAGACATAAATGAAATGAACACAAAAACACAAAAATGTTCCCATCTGAACGTCCCTACTTCCCTCTCTCTGCTGACCGCCCTTATGCCTAACTCGGTGATCATGGCTTTGTTTGGAAATGCTAACGAGACAGGCTAATGACCTAATGTTGCACCCACACTTACATGTGCTTCAAGTATGTCTGTTCCTTTGTATCTGAAATGCCAGTATCCTCCCAGCAGACCTCTCAAGTGTCCCGGACTGTCCGGGACGCCCCTGATTTCACATCTCTTTTGATATCTCTCGCACAGTTCCAGAAAAACTGCTACAAAGTCCCTGATTACAAAGAGAGGCGAGAGGGAGAGCTATGTGGAAGTCATCAGCGGTACAATGAGTTGAATTGTCCAGACTTATAGAGTCAAACCAGTCAAATAGTTTGCCCCAAGCTAGTTCAGATCAGCCACCCCCAAAGGAGAGAGAAGGAATTCTCTATTGTTCTAAATGTGCAGTATTTGGACCGGGAGGTAGGGGGAGGCCTGGGGTCTGGTCTCGCCTTAGCCCAAAACTCACTGGATGCCCGTGGGCCTGTCACAATTTTCTCTTGGCCTAACCTACCTCATAGGGTTGTTGTGAGGATTAAAGGCGGGTGTGTTAAATTGTTGTATGTAAAGCACTCCAAGTGCCATGGCTGGGGGGTGCTCTCTCTCTCTCTCTCTCTCTCTCTCTCTCTCTCT
>QEPC01010533.1:59468-85610 GCA_003113815.1 Sphenodon punctatus | reverse complement strand
TTTAGGAGCCCCCATTGCTTTGTGGAATCAGCGTGATTGGAGTTTATTGCCTCCATTAAGCCTGTAAACTGTGCTGTAAAGTCTTACTGTTCCCCCTGCTGGGCTGCACGTGCCTCAGCCATGCTGCCTTCCTGGGGTTGCTCCTGATCCCCTCCCCCTCCTCTCTCACTTCTTTGCAGTTTTTCACCGCTTTTTGCCTCACTCTGCCCCTTTGTTTTGGCTCCTTGAGGGGTGGTGTGGTTCTTGTTTATGTTTTTTCCCATTAGGGTCTGAAAGTCCACGTTTTTTACCTTTTTTTAATGCGAAGTCTGTCTGGGCTGTCTGGAGTGTTTTGCAGAGGCAGCTACTGCTCACGGATGCCCAGAAGATCCTCCCCCACACCTGTCTCTATGGCACACAGTGTCAAACCACCCCTTCTGTTTATTAGCTACCAAGGCTGGTCTTGTGGGCCCTAGTTACCAGCCAGGGCTGAAGATACTCCACAATTGAATCAAAGCCTTCTATACCTGAAGGTACTCCGCAATTGAATCAAAGCTCTCTGTAGCCATATCTACATTGGATGCTGCTACCAGATTTGATTGTTGGAGCAAACAATAATCAGAAATAAGAGCTGCGATAATACGATTGCCCAGATCAGATGGCCAATGCACCCACTCCTCAGATTTCCACAACAGTCCATGGCTCCAGCTCTCTTATACCATACTGTTCTAATTCTGGGCAGCTCTTCAGAACCAAGGGGAAATGATCACTATCAACCTGAGCTCCAACTGTGAATGAATCTAGAGAGTCACTATGGGAACTTGAGGTTATCCCAAAAATCTATAACACTGCCCCCTCTAGAATTAATAAAGGTGTGATTGATTACCAGGGATATCACCTGAGTGGTTTCCATTAAACATCTTAACACGAAGGTTTAAAATTAGTCTACAAAAGGGATCACCTGATTTATTTACAAAAGTATCCTTAGAGATTCGACTAAAGTTAAGGGACAGCCTATCACCTTCTATTACAGGCATTTTCAGAGTCTGAAGTATCATTTCCTCATTCTCCCCAACAGGATACTAAAGAACCCCAAACTGAAAATCCAAAATTCTCCCTGGAGTCCCACCCCTAGTGCTAACCAGTCAGGCTATGGGGACATAATGTGGTGTCATAGAAGTTTACTATAGATGTGGTAGACAGTTCCTTGGTGGCAACCTAACTCAGGGCACCCACTCTGGATCCCCACTGGCCCAGGTGTGAGGTCAGAAACTGGTCTTAGAATGCCCACCTGTAATTACACTCAAGGAAGCACACACTTTTCTGCTCATGTTTAGTCTGCTTTAAAGTGTTAGGAATCAGGATTTAGCAAGTTTAAATGCCATGTTCCCAGAATAAGCAGCATCATAGAGCTAGGGGAAATTTGTTGTCTAGCAACCCATGCAGTTTTCATTATCATTAAGACCTCCTACTTAGCATTTATTCCTACAGCTCTCCAGGATGGCCAGTTGGTTCCCCTTCATTCCCACACATATGGCATCTGGAGGCACAACCAAAATGTTACATGGGTGGTCGCTATGCTGTGCCTTCTGAATGCTTGGAGGAACTGGCAGCACAATGAGAGAGGGGAGTCCCAGAGACCAATGTTGCCTTGGCTCCCCCACCTGCCAGTATCCTTACCACTCTGCCTCCCTGCCACCAGGAAATGCTCTGTGCCCCACCAGAGAATCCCCATCAGTCACAAAGTACTACCTGGCAGGAGTAAGAACAAGTGTGAGAGGCAGAAGGGAGGAGTAGGGCCCCTTCAGGTCTCCTGCCAATTACATCGCTAAATCACAGTTCATCAACATTTCCTGTCACACTGGGTTTTTTACTTGTGTAAGAGGACAAGCTGGCTTCGAAACAAAGAGTGTAAACATTAAGGTCAGTTATAATTACTATTAGAGAGCCCAGTTTAAAACCAAACACAAGAGTACACTACAAGTGCTAGAGCAGAAACGAATATTCATGGTGAATATCACATTCAACAACTTTTAGCCTAATTCAAATCAGATCCAATGATGCATTTACAGATTGCTGTGCATCCCTGCTTCATTTGGAGACTTGTTCCTTGGTCATCTGGATGTAGATGTTCGGGCAAGTAACTGAAGCAAAATGGAAACGCCCAGTATGTCAAACTTAAAATTCAAGCATATGGATACAATCATTTTGGGTGCAGATATTTGAATGGCTATCCAAAAATGCAAATAATGTGTTTGTTTTTTATTTATAACCCTTTCTTCTCACCAAAAACCCCAGAGTGGCTTACAAAAATTAATATACAATAAAATTACAAAAGCCTAATGGAAAAAAAAACCCAGTTAAAACCCAATTTAAAAATTACAGTCCTCGTCTCCCCCCATCCACCATACCAGTACCACTGAGGGATCACAACACAGCCAGCCCCATTTCCACCCCCTGCCCTAAGCCCACCCCCTCAGAGGGACTGGGGCATAACTCACCCCCTATTCTCCTTCTGCCTTAAGCCCCCCTCTCTCACAGAGGGGTCAGAGCATAGGCCACACCCATCAACAGCCCCCCTCACAGGTAGGGTAGCCATTACTCCTGCCTTATACAGGACAGTCCTGTTTTTGAAGGGTTTTTCCATTGCCCTTTATTTATGAAATTTTGTCCTTTATTTTCCACGTGCTGCCACTTTCAAACCTCCCGGCCTCCCACCCCATAAGTCATGATCTCATGACTTCCAGGTGGGAACAGCAGCATTGTCAGCATGTGGACTCAGGTGAGTGTGGGGAATTGGGGGAAGGGAAAGGGACTCCCTCGGGGGAAACAAGAGAAGAGAGGGGAACACGCACACCAATATGGGTGAGGGAAGCAGCCAAGCGGTGCTGGGAAAACACGGCCTCAGGTTGGAATAGGGCTATCAGGATGAATAGTCCCTAGCCTGTATCATCACAGGGCATCTGGGTAATCGCATGCCCTGATTGCTGCTTATACTAACAGGCACACCGGGGTAAAGACCAGGGACGGGAAGGATGCAGCCGGTGGGGTAAGGGGGTGAGGATGCCCCCGGGGGGGGCGGGAGAATGGGTAGGACAGGTCTGATATTCCAAGGAAGAACCCAGGCAATAGTGCTCCCTCAGAAACCCACTGGAATACAAGCTTACGTTACAACGTTCAGCAATTCAGTCACTCACCCACGCACGCAGCGCACTCACTCCGTCCGTCCACACTCACTACACTCCTACCACAATCAAGGCTCACAGGTCACAGGGAACATGGGGGGGCCAGTCTCACGGGCACAAGGCTCCGATCGCCAGCAGTGTGGTCAGCCCTGCAGCAGGCTTTTATCCACAGGTCTAGGGCGTTGCTGGAGCCGCGCTGAGCGGCGCAACGGGGGGGGGGGGGAAGCATGGCTTCCTCCGTCAGCGTTTCGCTCTTGGCCCCGCCCCCGGGGGCGTCAGTAGCTGGAGGAGGTGGCGTGATGCTCCGAGGTCCGACAGGCAGGGAGCTGTCATGCTGCCGCACTGTTCTTAGCACAGGGGAATCCCTGCTGGACTCTGATGGCGGGGCTGCAACACGGCAGGTGAAGTCAGCTGCCACGTTCATGATGGGGAGCCTGGGGGCCGGGGATTTGGCATGGAATTCCTTACAGTGAGCCAGCGGTCACAGCACTGGGGGAGGTGGGGAGAGTGTTGAGGTAATCATAACTTCTGGATTTTCCAGGACATGACCACTTTCTGGATCCACCCAACCCCCTTTCCCAGTGAATTTTTAGAATATGCATCCATGGCTGGGATTTTGCCGGTACCATTGCATCCCCTTCCCCACCCAGCATTAGTTCTTCAGCCCTGGTTGGGGAAGGAGCCCTGAGCCAGCTGTGCTCTTCCTCCCCCCACCGCCCAATGTCCTGTATTCTGGGGATGCATCAGTGGCCACCCTACTCACAGGGGGTGTCTTTAGACATAACGCTGTTCAGTGTTCTGTAGCACAGTGTCCTACCGTTACAGTGTTTAGACAGACCGTCAACACAGTGTTCACCCCAGACACTGGAAGTAAACAACTGCCAGGTCTTGAAAGTTTAATCAGTGTTTGGTGTGAACACTGTGTTGAGCGTATGTCTAAACACTAATGGCAGGACACTGTGCTACAGAACACTGAACAGCGTTATGACTAAAGACACCCAAGACAATCACCATCCATCCTTCAAACCCTCACTACCCTTCCACACTTCCTCCACCCCATCCCTTAAAAGTAAGATCAAATGTTCTCCAGCACGGCCGACATGAAAATAAAGCTAGCCGATGCCTTGACAGCCTCCCGTAGGCACTGGCAGACAGGCAGTGACTTCTGGAGCCTCCTAAATACCCGGGAAATAAAGAAGAAACACCAATCAGCCGGCCCAGTACAAATGCCTCCCAAGTAAATCTCCTTCCCCAGCCCCTACGCACAAACACCAATTTGTTCCAGCTCTAAGAAATACTGTAAAAAATGACAAACTCCAAGCACAAAACAAAGGGCTCGCTAGTCAACCCTCATTTGAGCATCACTAGCTAGTAACACTTCTCACTTGCTACCATGCAGCACGTCTTCCTCCAGAAGGTCTCTGGTAACCCTTTTTTTCTTCCATTAGTAGCCTGGCAACCAATGAGCATTAGCTTTTAACACAGGGGAGTGCATTTGCCTAAATGTCTTTACCGGAAGGGCAGAAAAGATGCAACATCCAGTGAGTTACCAAAAGAACCACAACAAGACACACACACTTTACCAAAAGTGACATGCTACATAAACAGGATAATTCTGAGTAAGAACAGATTATCAATGTAAAAAAATATACTAGATATTTGCTGTGATTCAAATAGTTGAGATGAAGAACAACTAGTTCATACACTCCCTTTTATTGGACCAACTTTTGGGGAGCACACACAAGCTTTTGGGTAACACAGGGCCCTTCCTCAAGCATGTAATGAGCCAGATTTGAAAAACACAGGGTGGGTCTCTAGGTCTACTTTTTGCACATGCTCCAAAAAATAGATGATGATGTCATGTATGGCTTCCTTCGACAGGTTGTAAAGTTTCCATTTTAAGCTGCAAATGAAGGTTGGTATCTTCAATTTTAGTTGGTCCAACAAAAGATGCCACACAAATTACTTCTTCTCCATCTCTATAAGTGTGTTTTATAAGTACCTCTCTTCTCATCCCTCAAACTATGTAGTTAACCAGGGTTCCGAGTTCAGCAATGTGTTCCAATATACACACTGTCAGGCGGCATAACTGTTCAAACAGGTTCAAAAGAATTTCTAAGCAATGCAACAGGATACCAAGGGAGGCTGTGAAATATCCAGAATCTTAAAATTAGGTTAGATCAACATCTGTCAGGAAAATCTTAGGATCAGGTATAATAGGGCCTATTTGAAAGCTGGGGTGCCAACTGGAAGGATGGCTATTACAATATCCCTTCCAGCCCCCAAATCCTATGTTTTTTAACCTATGTATTTAATATATATCATCAGGCAATTGCCATGACAGGGTTTTGTTTAGTAGTGTGCAATTCAGATTGTAACTAACCCAAATATTGATGAAAATGCCCCATTTGGAGAAACTCAAAATCTGCAGGGTTTACCCCTGGCTTTTGAGTTGCTAAAGAGCACACACACCAGCCCTGGCACCCACCCGTGAGCCAGCCTTAACACAGGGCCTCACAGTTTTCCTTACTTCTGGGGACCCTGAAAAAGTTCCCCTTTTTACTAGTAGAATAGTGTGGGGTCCCCACTCCCTCCCACTGGATCCCTAAACAGGACTCCCTTTATGGTCCTGGGAGCTCTGGAGTCCTCCCCTCCTGCCTGCAGCATTGCCAACTCTCACAAATTTATCACAAGACATGCAATTTCTAAACCGCACTCACGATCTCATGATTAGTGTCACTACTCATGAGATTAGTAGGTTTGGCGAGAAGTGGGCAGAAGAAAGTACAGCATGGGAGAGAGAGGGGGCAGCAGCTGTCCCAACCACCCCCCTTCAGCTCCCAAGGACTCAGCAGTTGGTTTTGTTTACTGTAATGAAGTGAAGGGGCCCTGGGGTAACTCTCAGCAGGACGCAGCCCAAAGAAATCACACTACGGTTCACTTTCACTTTGGGTGCTTTCCAATGTTACAAAGCACACACGGTTTGCCTCTGAAAGAAACTCAGAAAGGCAAATGCTGCCCAGCTTTTGTCATGTAGGAAAATTAAGGCCTCTTTTAGATGAGCAGGTCGCACTCACGTGACTTTTGAAAATCCCACAGCCCAGGATTAAACGAAATGTTTTGCACGCTAAAACTGGTTGCACGTTCATTTAAAACGGCAAACTAAATACCCCGACGTCAGGGTATTTCCTTTGCTGTTTTAAACAAACGCACGACTGGTTTTAACATGCAAAATGTCTCATCTAATCCCCGGCCCGTGGGAGCACAACCCACTCATCTAAAAGCGGCCAAAGCCACACGGCTTTGACACCAATCATGCGGAGAATGCAGAGCTCAATTTTCCACCCTGCATTCTCCACATGATCAGTGCCAAAGCCACGTGGCTTTGTTTTCCCACGTGACAAAAGCCACACAGCATTTGCCTCTCGGAGTTTCTTGCGGAGGCAAACAGTGGACATTTTGTAATGTTGGAAAGTGCCCTTTGTCTCACCTTTACTCTGGGGGAAGACAACGATAACTTTACTCTGGTACCATTCAACATGCCAGTCCATGTGTGCCCAGCCCTTCAAGAGGCTTGGTCAGGCACCACCCTCTAACCTGGTCTAGTCCCAGTAGTAGGTCTCCTTACTGTTGGGGCTCCACTAGCCCCGGTCTCTCTTTTGGTATAGACCCTTGGCCAGGCACCACACTCTGGCCTAGGTGCCCATCCTACCCGAGGTAGCACTGTGGCTACAGGCTGGATCAGCCCCTTTTAGATAGAGTTTCCCCGCTCGGCTCCTACCTCTTGCTGTGATAGGCTCCCAATTCAGCGGTCTCACTCCCTGAGAAAGAGCTCTCACAAGGCTCATGCTTCCTCTAGATATCTTTTCTGACTGAGCCTTGCTCAGGCACTTTGGCTTGTGGCTCTCCCAATGACACCCAAACCCAGGTGTCAGGTGTTATCCTTAACTCACAGTAGCACCTGAACCTCAGAGAGCAACCTCCCGAGTATGCTGGTGCTACTCCCTTAAAGGGCCAGTGCCCCAAATGGCATGCTCCCTGCTAAATGTATGTGTGTGTGGGGGGGGAGGGGAGTGTTAAATATATTTTTCGTTTCTGGTTTACATTTGCAAAAATCACAACTCATGATTTATGCACCAAATGTCTTGTCTTGTAAGAGTTTGTCTCAATTTATAAGATGGTGGGATTGGCAACACTGTGCCTGAGCTCACTGTCAGGCTCTGGGGCAAGGAGCCAGGGAAGGGGGCAAAGAGAAGGGCAGGTAGGAAGGGGAACAGGTTGAAGGGAGTAGGGGATGTCCCACAGATCAAACAAGAAAACCTCTCAGCCATTCTCAGATATCAGGGAGACTGAATGCTCAGCATGAGCGCCAGACAAGTTGGCCTAAGAAACCTTACGACTCCTCATCCAGGTCAAGGGACAGGGAGCTGGGGAACCAGAGACTGGGAACCAGAGATGGGGGAGCAACAGGGAGCTGAGGAACTAGACACAGGGTTATAGGGTGGAACAAGGAACAAACACAAGACTTGACAAACACAGGTGATAGAAGGATAGACCAATAGGGAACAAGGCACAATGTGAGGGACTCAGGACATGAGGAAGACAAACCAACATGGAGAAGTGACAAAGCGCAAGGAAGATACAAAGTAGAATACTTTGAGGGAAGACTAAGTGAGGGAAGACTAAGGGGACAAGAGAGCTGGAAGAGAAGTGCCTCAACACACAAAGGGAACAAGAATGACAAGCAACATCTAGGAGGGAAGTGCTACTCAAACAAGGAACCCAAAGGGGTGAACAGAACACAAAGACTCACCAATATAATTGACACAGGGTCACAAGGAATAACACTGACAAAGCAGAAGTGCAAGCAGAGCACAATCTCAAGGGATATCACAATAGAAGTAGGCAGAACAAGAGTCAGAGACAGACACTCCACACCTGCCACAGCAGCTTTAAATAGTGCAGAGAGCCAATCAGGCTGTGGCAGGTGGGTCCGCACCCTCTAGCAGGTGTGGAGAGAGAGGGAATACCATGGTAGGGAGGGACGTCAACTCCTACAGAGACCAGCCCATGGTGCAGGAGGAAAGGACATCCCCATTCAAGCCCCAAAGCTGGGGGTTCAAAACCCAGCCCTGACAGTACCTCCTCTCCCCCCTGGGAATGACAAGGACCTGAAGGAACACAGGAGGAAGAACGAAGACCCAGGACACACAATGACGGGAACTCAGGCCGTTCATGTGGCCATTTTATGCATATACAGGAGACCCAATATAAGGAACAAGGGGGGAAAAGGAAGGAAAGGACCCAGAACCAAGAATTGCAGGAGGAAGTCAGAGGCCTATGAGATGTCTATATGGACGCATACAGCTCAGAGGGTGGTAGAATTGCTGAAGGCAAGGCCTCACATAATTTACTGGCATACCCCATAGGTAGAATGGCTGAAGAGGAATACCCAGCAATTTGTATGAGGTGGAACTCTAGGTACAGGCCATGCCTGAGGAAGCGGTCCTATTAAGGGAGGAGTTCCAAAGGAGATACCAGGTGAGCGGGGTCCTGGGTTAGAACAAAGTCCACATTGAAGACAGCTGACAGAGGGTACCCCATCAAGGAGTTGTCAGTGCTAGGGGCACACTAAATACTTGAAGAACACATGAATGAATTGTTTATTACAGTACTGAATTCCACCATTGGCCAGACAAACAAATAAACAAACAGAACAACAATCAAATAGCAGGTACAAGAAGAACATGTTTGAGGCTTCGCATCCAGTGATGGAATTGGAGACAAAGGCTCAGATGATGTAAAAGATGGTGGACAACTGCTTGAGCATAGCCTGTTGGAGGCCAAGGCAAACCCCCTAGTAGGGGGTGAAATAGCCGAAGGCATGTCAGGTCCATCCAAGAGGAACTTTCCTTACTGAGACCTGGCAGCACCTTAGCTGGTAATGCAGCATAATAGTTATTGGGGAGTGGTTCTTGCTCAATGGCTGATTTATCTTCAGGGGAAGCTTGTCCTAGCAGAGGTGACATATCAAGTTTGAAACCATGTCCAGGTGGCATACTAGATGTTAGGGCATCCTTAATGGGAAACGTCTGGACTGACAAGGAGGGTGCAGTCAAACTTGAGGTGCCATTAGATGTTATTTCTGGCCTCGGGGGATCCCCAACATGAATGGGTAATCCACATGGCAAGGCTAAGGCCGGGATGGAAATACCAGTGTCCCGTGTCCATGGTTATAGACCCTTCCAAAAAGGGAGGTTGGTTGGGCTCTCTTAGCTTGACAGGACTGTGGGTACAGAGAGCATTTGCTATATCATCCAGCTACTCTGGTGGAGAGGGCTCTATCAAGTTACAGGCACAGCTGAGTACTACCACAGAAGTGGAATTCTTTTCAGTAGCTAAAGGCTGCACCGGTGCTGAGGAGATGACCAAACTTGAAGTAGGCATTCTCTCTGGCAATGAAGTCTCCAGCCACTGGGAAGGTTGGTCAGAAGCAGCCACATCGGATAGATAGGTAACTTTTGCATGTGGCATGGAAGTGCCCATTGTGCTCAAGGACTGAGTAGTTCAGGACAGTGGAGGAGATTCAATACCAGAAATGGAATGTGTCGTTAGTTCCAGCGAATGTTTGTCTGCAATGAAGCCCAAAGTATTTTTCTGGGAAGACAGTGAGTCACAAGTATCCAACGCTGAAGCCTGGACACTAAGGTAACGTACTAGCACCTGCATAGTCTTAAACATCGGCATTGAGGATGGGCAACCCTGGGATGCTAACCAACCAACCAAGAGGATCGCTGGCCCTGCTGGCCAGGTGCTGTTTGGCACTGCTGCTGGTCCATGTGACTGGACAGTCATCACAGGTTCACACACCACAGGAGCTGCAGGCAGTGATCACACTGCAATTTTGGGTACAGTTGTCACAGGAGCCACTGCTGGCAGTGATATTGTTGCTGTGGGGTGGAGCCCCAGAGATGTCACCACATCTGGACAATGGTTCTAAACTGGACAATGGCAGCTGAGCACTACTGGACGCCCAAGCTGGATGTCAAACAGTAGTGGGTGCAGACATCTCTGAAGCACCTACTGATGTGGCCGCACGAACTGTAGGTGCTAAAGGCACCAGAGTGGAAGCCAGGGATTGTGAGGTTTTTGCCTTAGGGTCTAGTAATTCCAAGGACACCGGATGGGCAGCATCTGGGGCTGATGTCTGGAGAGAGGTCTTCGGTGGTGAAGTCCTGACTCGAGTTTGTCACTGATCAGGAGAAGACAGCGAGGCCACGGGTTGGGGTATAGAGGTATGTTCCCAGACTGTGGGCCTGGTCAGTTCCACAGCTGCCTGAGCTACATGGTCTTTAATCAGTCCATAGTTTTCCCACATGGCAGGGGTAAGTTTGATATCCTCTGGATCCCCATGCAGGACTGTGTTACTGTTTACCCTGTGGTAATCCATCCATTCCGACACAGAGGGTTCTTGTTTAACAGAGGCCTTTATCGAAGGATCATCACTGGTGGTAGCTGGAACATGTGGTAAAGACCCCAAATTTACAGGTGGTTGGGAACCCAGTGGGGACACAGCAGAGGGCCTGAAGAGCTCACTGGAAGGGCCTGCCAGGCAACATAAGGCTTTTTGGTTGTCATCGAATAAGCCCCCCAATTCTTACAAGCTCAACCTCCTCCCCCTCACTATCTGAAAGAGACTCCCAGTCTTCTTCCTCACCAGATTCAGATTGGTCCAACTCAAGAACTCCTATTAGCATAGAGTCACTAACCCTAGGCAAGGTTGGTTGCCTGAGATTTGAGGCCAAGGCATGAGAAACCCAATTGCCGGTTCTCGGGTGAAAGGGTTTACCTCGCCATGCCATAGACGGAGCAAGATGACTCTCTCTTGGGAAACAAGGAGCTGTATACTGAGAGGGTTGCCAGGAGACATTGCAGCCCTTACCCTTCGTAGGAGCCTCCAAAAACTACATTGTTGTTGGTAACGTGACTTTGGATATCAGGGCCACAAAAGTCCAATAAGCTATGGCAAGGATATGGGGTAGTTAGTTATTTGGGCAGAGATTACGGTCAGGCTCTGGAGCAAGGAAAGGGGGCAAAGAGAAGGGCAGGTAGGAGGGGAAAGGGTTGAAGGGAATAGGGGATGTCCCACAGATCAAACAAGAAAACCTCTCAGCTGTTCTCCAATATCAGGGAGACCAAATGCTCAGCATGAGAACCAGACAAGCTGGCCCAGGAAAGCTTATGGCTCCTCATTGAGGTCAAGGGACAGGGAGCTGGGGAACCACCAGAGCTGAGGAGCAACAGGGAGCTGGGGAACCAGAGACAGGGGTATAGGGTGGAACAAGGAACAAACACAGGACTTGACAAATACAGGTGATAGAAGGATAGACCAATAGGGAAAAAGGAAAAGGCACAATGTGAGGGACTCAGAACATGAGGAAGACAAACCAACATGGAGAAGTGGCAAAGTGCAAGGAAGATACAAAGTAGAGGGAAGACTAAGGGGACAAGAGAGCTGGACAAGAAATGCCTCAACACACAAAGGGAACAAGAATGACAAGCAACAGCAAGGAGGGGAAATGCTACTCACACAAGGAACACAAAGGGGTGAACAGAACACTAAACTCACCAACACAATTGAGACAGGTTGCAAGGAAGAACACTGACACAAGTGCAAGCTGAGCACAAGCTAGAGAAGTACCGCAATAGCCATGGTTCAAGCAAGTCAGGGACAGACACTCCACACCTCTCATAGCCCTCAGCAGCCTTAAATAGTGCAGAGAGCCAATCAGGCTGTGGCAGGTGGGTCCACACCCTCTAGCAGGTGTGGGTGGAACAGTGAAAGAATGGTAGGGAGGGACGTCAACTCCTACAGAGACCAGCCAGTGCAAGAGGAAAAGACAGCCCCATTCAAGCCCCAAGGCCAGGGGTTCAAGGCCCAGCCCTGACCCCCCACACTTTGACCCCCAAAAGTCATCTGACAACTTCCAGGTGGGAATAACTGCAGTGTGGAGACAGCGCTCTGCAGGCAGCAGCGTGGAAGCTAGCAGCAATGGATCCTGGAGCTGAAGTAGCATGAAGAGGGATGGTGTGGGACCAAAAGGCAGGGCAAAGAGGAATGGCACAGGATCACCAGAGAGACACACCATGAGAGACATTCCTATTGTACTAGGGTGTGTGTTCACTGCTTTTCTATTCCTCTTAAACACTTATTTACAGGTTATATACCATTCATTATGTATTATTTAATGTGTAAAGTACATTCTAAGAATACAAAAGCTGGAGACACAAAAGACAACCTTCCCACCCCCTTCCCCCGCTGCCCCGCACATCCCTAGTTTTGTTCCCTAGTTGGCTGTTCACATAGTTAATTGCATCACAAGCACTACAGACAAATACAGTTCAGTTCACGTGTGTATTTGCACATGCAAGGCAGACTGTAAACAAACAGAATGAAGGTCATTGTTCTAATAAATGCAGCAAGCCAGCATAGAAGCATTCCGACCAACACAAAATTTACTTAAATTTATAAAGGGTGTAAAGATACTGTGTGTATAAATACAGTTTTTTTAAAAATAGCTAGGATTATTTACTTTTTTAAACCCAACAGACATGGATTATCTCCCAGTATTATTCACTGAGTTGAGATTACTAGTGAAGTCAATTGAGAGGTATATTAGTGGAGAACGATTTGTATTTCTAAAACCATCTGTAACTGCCTGGTGCAAAATAGACTGAAAGACAAAAATATATGTTTGTAGGATGCTCTGAAGACTTATTTCTGGACAGATAATTACCGATCATTTTACAAATCATATAGTCTGGGAAATCTCAAAAAAATTGATAAACTATCATTGCACTTCTCTACTTCGGAAAGGCTTACATGCTATGCCTTTGTCAACTTTGGTTCCAGGACTGGCTCTTTCAGACATGCGGTAAAGAGCACTTACAAGTGCTGGTGGCAGGATGCAAATATGAAGAACACATGCTGTTGTTGATGTCTGAAAGGCTTCGCACACATGATTGAAGCTTGTTGGTTGACTGACAAGCACACACTACCGACCCGGAAAAAACAGGTCAGTAGAGTTAGCACAGGAAAGCACCGTTTTATTATTTTTACAACAAAAAATTCCGCAATCCCCAAAACAGAAACACCAACCCACCTGAACATCTTTTTCTTCAATAGTCCCACACAAACTACAGTTCAGCCATTTAAACTAGCCATCGCCCTCAAAAAACAGGCTCAAAACAGAGAATAGGCATGTTCCAGGCAAGTGGGTTCTGCACAGAGAGCAAATAGCAGGAAACAAGAAGCCACTACTTAATTTGTAAAAAAGATGAAGAAAAATGAAGGCCAGAAGCCTTCTTTCTAATCCCATCTTGTGCCAGTTATCATTTGGCTTGTGACCAAGCCAAGCGCGTGCACCTGAGACCTCGCATCTTCATGAATGTTACACTCCTTGTCTCTCCCTCTGTTTCCCCTTCCTTCATCTCCCCACCCCATCCCCCATGTTTCAGATTGTAAGCCCTAGGACAGGCAGAGACCGTGTCTATTCCATTACTCTTTAATGCACCAGGTACATTGCTGGAGCTATATAAATGCTTGCTAATACTACTACTACTACTACTAAAATTATTATTATTATTATTATTATTATTATTAATAATAATAATAAATTAATAATGATACATAATTTGACTTCCTGACCAGTCAGCCCCTTAAAGACACACGCCTGCCTTGCATGGTCTGTGCTCCTAACAGGGTGGCACTCTGCAGCAACTCATTCAGACCACTCTGGAACCTACTCATGCACAGACTTTGAGCAATCTGTTACAGTCTACTCAGAATCAACAGTAAAAACAAAACTAGGGAAGAGATCACATCTAGACAAATGCTTCAAGAGCCAATCCATCCCATCTGGGTTGGCCCATAATGGTATATAGATAGCTTCTGCTTTAAAACCTGAAACCACAAGAACCAAACCAGGCATACAACTGTGCAGGTTCAAGTCCCCAACTTCCAGTTGCCTCAAGTGGTTCTATCCGTGGGGAACCAATCTTACAGTTCACATTCACACAATATGCTGAGAGCAGTGGAAGGGAGATGGAACACAGGCCATGCTACAAGGGCTGCGTGAAGGAAGGTTGTGGTACCAGCAAACCTGTACCTAGTCATCTCATGTGGACACTTCAGAGAGTGTCTGGACCCTAAGGTCCACAGGTCTCTGCAGGAGCAGCACTGGTAGGCACAAGATCTGGAGCAGTCCAGAACAAAGAGCCAAACACAGAGAGCAGGTGCACTTGTCAAAGGCAGGGACACACAAGTTCAGCCAGGACAAGCAGTTTAAGAAAAGAACAGAAAATAGGCATGTTCTAGGCAAGTGGGTTCTACACAGAGACCAAATAGCAGGAAACAAGAAGTAATTGCTTCATTTGTAAAAAACAAAAAACAAATGAATTGCCAGGGCCCAAGCCTGCCCCAAAAGTCACCCCACCCCAGAGCTTGGAAGTAAACCCTACTCTCCAGCTAGCAACTCAACCCAACCACTGGTTTAGTCTGCCTCTGTAAAGCTGAATCTAAGGGTATTTTCAGACATGACGAGATCACGCTCAACCACGGTGGATTACCACCGGGCGAGAAAGGTCTCGTCACGTCTGAAGGGGGAACAGAAGTTCCCCCCCCCAGATGTTCACCCCCGTCAATCGCGGCGGGGAATCATATTCACCAAGCGATAGGTGGAACCAGCAGGACCGGCCCCGATCACGTGGTGAATGTGATTCCCCACCGCAATGAAGGGGCCCATCCCGTCTGGACGGCTACCACGGCCCAGAATCCGCAGCGGGATTCTGGGCTGTGGTCAATTTGGGCAGGCGCTGCGGCCGCATTGGCCACAGCGCCCGCCCATCTCCCCAGAGGGCGGGCAGCAAGGGAGCGGGGGGGCGGGGCCGTGCGGTCGCACGTTGCACCGCATGGCCCCGCCCCCTCCCCAATTCCCCGCTGGGATCAGCCAGTACATCTGTTGGACGTGCCGGTGTGATCCCGGCGGGGAATCCCCGCGGTGATTCCATGCCGGGGCGACTAGCGCCCCGTCACGTCTGAAATCACCCTAAAATAGGGGTTCTTGTGATTTAACATGTATGATGACCAGTGCAAAGGGGAGGAGGGGGAAAGGCATGAAGCAAGAAAGTAATTAATATAAGTCAAATAAACTATCAAGGTTTTTTCTGGCTTTCCTTTCCAACCCTGAAATGGCCAATATCAGCCTGTGGTAGGGGAGCAGATGCCACTGGAGATACAGGGAATATAGCTGTCCACCTGCCACATAAACTGCAAAACACTAGCTAAACCCCAAATTATCACACAGGGTTACCCCAATATAACAGTGGCCTCCACACACATCCCTACAGCCAGCCCTGTGCGGACTTCTCCCAACAATGGTGGGTCTCTCTAAAGTAAATCAAATACAACATAAAGTTCATAGCAAATATCTAGGTGGATCCCACCTGAGTGTAGTGTTCCAAGTTCCTGGAGCTCAGCCTGCTTTACCTCCAGAAGGCTCCAGCTATAGTCCTTCAAATATGGGCTGTTCCTCAGCATCTTCTGGACCTTCAGGCATAGTTCAGCCAAGTTCCATAAGAAAACTTTCTCCCTACAGCTGCCTTCTCTTGACTGAGCTTTCTCTGGCTCTATCATGGGCCTTTTATAGGCCTGACTGACAGTCTTTTAGGTTTTCTTAAGGGCCAGTATCCTTTTAAGCCAAAATCCTTACTGTGGCCTGATGCACAGCCTTTTCCTGGTCTTTCACATTTTGGGGTGCACACTGCTAATGGGTACATTCCCAGGGCTCAGGCCCTCCTTAAATTTAATTGTGGGGGCTGAGCACTGGCAAGTCTCCCTACAAATTAAGCCCTGCAAGAAGCAGGACATTGCTCTCACCCAGCTTCCCGTGGCCACAGAGGTTCCTTATAGCAGGATATACAGGACATCTGCCATTGTAAGTATTTTCAGGATCAGGGCTCCAATAAGCTATTCCAGTATTTTCCCTTCAATTGATGTCTATTTGTTTACAAGGTGCAGAGCCAGCCTTATCACACGCCCAGGCAACCTGGGGCAACTACCCCAGGCCCCACTCTTTTCTCTACTTCTGGAGTCTCCACAATGGCCCCCAATTTCAATAGGGCATGGTCCTAGGGGGCCCCAAACACAACCACTTTAGGGCAGCACAGAGGGGGCCCCTAAGTGGGTGGCACCTTGTAGGGAATGGGAGGGCCCACCAGGGCCCCCACATTTTATCTTTGCCCCGGGCCCCACAAATTTTAAGGCTGTCCCTGACAAGGTGATAGCTCAGGAACAACGATATACTCTTACCGCATACCTTCAGCTTATAGTCCCTCTAACTCCCTCCAGATATGTTATAGCCAACCACTGTCTAGGCTGCAACTTCTTTCCAGCCAAATTTTCTCTCTCAATTCTACAATGAGTCCATTTCCTGGGTTTAACACCTTCTCTTTGGTGCTTTACTCTGTCCTAGTCTTGGCCACGCCACTCTATTCCCCAACCTACGTTTAGCACCCTGGTCAGCACTCCACCTTGGCGGAAATGCATGACAGAACACTGGGACCTATTTACTGGAAACCCAGGCCCAAGCCCAAATGTAGGGGTGGCATTGCTAAACCAGCCACCACCAGAGAGCACCCTACTCCAAGGGCACTGGTTCCAGGTTCAGTATCTCACAGATGAGAAGTGGCTGAATTAACACAGTCCTCTGAAACACCCTCACTATGCTTGCAGAATACACAAGCAGAGCACAGGGGGTGTAGCTATACAAGGGAGCAGCTACATCCGCTGCTGCTGGGAGAAGGGTCCAGGGGGCCTCATTCCATCTTCTGCACCTGGCCCCATGCAAACCTGAGGGCCAGGTAGGCAGGGGCAGTACTGAACATGTGCAGTACGGAAGTCCCACAACATGCGATATGGCAATCCTGCTTTGGGACCTATGAAGCCTAACGTTTGCTCTGGATTTAGAAACCCTAATCAATGGCTGTTGCTCTTGTTTTAGAAGAGGGGGAAAGGGAGGGAGGAGAAGACATAGTTTGGAGACTACTGCAGCAGAGAGTGGGCTGGATTGCTCTGCTTTGGTAAGTAACTTATTTTAATTTCTTTTTAATTTCTTTTTAATTTTTATTAATATTTATTTATTTTTTCTCCTGACTTTTGTTACCCTTCACTATGGTGCAACTCCTTTTAAATGTANAGCAAGGGAGCGGGGGGGCGGGGCCGTGCGGTCGCATGTTGCACCGCATGGCCCCTCCCCCTCCCCAATTCCCCGCTGGGATCAGCCAGTACATCTGTTGGACGTGCCGGTGTGATCCCGGCGGGGAAGCCCCGCGGTGATTCCATGCCGGGGCGACTAGCGCCCCGTCACGTCTGAAATCACCCTAAAATAGGGGTTCTTGTGATTTAACATGTATGATGACCAGTGCAAAGGGGAGGAGGGGGAAAGGCATGAAGCAAGAAAGTCATTAATATAAGTCAAATAAACTATCAAGGTTTTTTCTGGCTTTCCTTTCCAACCCTGAAATGGCCAATATCAGCCTGTGGTAGGGGAGCAGATGCCACTGGAGATACAGGGAATATAGCTGTCCACCTGCCACATAAACTGCAAAACACTAGCTAAACCCCAAATTATCACACAGGGTTACCCCAATATAACAGTGGCCTCCACACACATCCCTACAGCCAGCCCTGTGCGGACTTCTCCCAACAATGGTGGGTCTCTCTAAAGTAAATCAAATACAACATAAAGTTCATAGCAAATATCTAGGTGGATCCCACCTGAGTGTAGTGTTCCAAGTTCCTGGAGCTCAGCCTGCTTTACCTCCAGAAGTCTCCAGCTATAGTCCTTCAAATATGGGCTGTTCCTCAGCATCTTCTGGACCTTCAGGCATAGTTCAGCCAAGTTCCATAAGAAATCTTTCTCCCTACAGCTGCCTTCTCTTGACTGAGTTTTCTCTGGCTCTATCATGGGCCTTTTATAGGCCTGACTGACAGTCTTTTAGGTTTTCTTAAGGGCCAGTATCCTTTTAAGCCAAAATCCTTACTGTGGCCTGATGCACAGCCTTTTCCTGGTCTTTCACATTTTGGGGTGCACACTGCTAATGGGTACATTCCCAGGGCTCAGGCCCTCCTTAAATTTAATTGTGGGGGCTGAGCACTGGCAAGTCTCCCTACAAATTAAGCCCTGCAAGAAGCAGGACATTGCTCTCACCCAGCTTCCCGTGGCCACAGAGGTTCCTTATAGCAGGATATACAGGACATCTGCCATTGTAAGTATTTTCAGGATCAGGGCTCCAATAAGCTATTCCAGTATTTTCCCTTCAATTGATGTCTATTTGTTTACAAGGTGCAGAGCCAGCCTTATCACACGCCCAGGCAACCTGGGGCAACTACCCCAGGCCCCACTCTTTTCTCTACTTCTGGAGTCTCCACAATGGCCCCCAATTTCAATAGGGCATGGTGCCCCCCTCCTAGGGGGCCCCAAACACAACCACTTTAGGGCAGCACAGAGGGGGCCCCTAAGTGGGTGGCACCTTGTAGGGAATGGGAGGGCCCACCAGGGCCCCCACATTTTATCTTTGCCCCGGGCCCCACAAATTTTAAGGCTGTCCCTGACAAGGTGATAGCTCAGGAACAACGATATACTCTTACCGCATACCTTCAGCTTATAGTCCCTCTAACTCCCTCCAGATATGTTATAGCCAACCACTGTCTAGGCTGCAACTTCTTTCCAGCCAAATTTTCTCTCTCAATTCTACAATGAGTCCATTTCCTGGGTTTAACACCTTCTCTTTGGTGCTTTACTCTGTCCTAGTCTTGGCCACGCCACTCTATTCCCCAACCTACGTTTAGCACCCTGGTCAGCACTCCACCTTGGCGGAAATGCATGACAGAACACTGGGACCTATTTACTGGAAACCCAGGCCCAAGCCCAAATGTAGGGGTGGCATTGCTAAACCAGCCACCACCAGAGAGCACCCTCCTCCAAGGGCACTGGTTCCAGGTTCAGTATCTCACAGATGAGAAGTGGCTGAATTAACACAGTCCTCTGAAACACCCTCACTATGCTTGCAGAATACACAAGCAGAGCACAGGGGATGTAGCTATACAAGGGAGCAGCTACATCCGCTGCTGCTGGGAGAAGGGTCCAGGGGGCCTCATTCCATCTTCTGCACCTGGCCCCATGCAAACCTGAGGGCCAGGTAGGCAGGGGCAGTACTGAACATGTGCAGTACGGAAGTCCCACAACATGCGATATGGCAATCCTGCTTTGGGACCTATGAAGCCTAACGTTTGCTCTGGATTTAGAAACCCTAATCAATGGCTGTTGCTCTTGTTTTAGAAGAGGGGGAAAGGGAGGGAGGAGAAGACATAGTTTGGAGACTACTGCAGCAGAGAGTGGGCTGGATTGCTCTGCTTTGGTAAGTAACTTATTTTAATTTCTTTTTAATTTATTTTTAATTAATATTTATTTATTTTTTCTCCTGACTTTTGTTACCCTTCACTATGGTGCAACTCCTTTTAAATGTACCCACTCCCTGAGTGATGGATTTTTTATTTTGGATTCATTTTTAGTTGGATGGTTGGTTTTTTTTATATATATATTTGGTTAATTGGGTATTTTTAATATAGTTATGGATAATTTTTTTAAAATCATTTTTAGTTTGGAAATTTTGTGCATTGACAATATATTTGGGATATATTTTATTTTTTTGACATTTTTATATTTTTTTCTTTGGGATTTTTTTAATAATTTGTATTGAGTTTGGATATTGGATATTTGGCTTAGATATTCTGTGCATTGATTGAGTGCAGCAGGGGGGGAAATGCAAACAAAATTTAAATGTTTTTCCACAAGCTTTACTTTTAGTTTTCTTATATTTAATATTTTTGCAACAATGTATACACTTCAAAAATACTTGCTTTTCACATGACCTTGTATTGTCTTATAGGGTGAACTCACATGTAACTATGCTGAACTCCGATGTCCGCAGGGTCCCGGAAGCTATATAATCAGCCCTGGATGATCCCCAGATGGCTGTTACATGTGAGTGAGGCACCCCGATTTCCAGCCCCACTTTGAACTCTGAACTGATGTTTTCTGACATCCAGGTTAAACAGGGTGTAAAACAGGGATGTGTACTTGTGCCCACCCTGTTTAACCTATTAATCAATTATTTCATTCCAACTACTAGGCAGGAAAAATATTTTCCCCCAAAACTAGCGTCCAAGTCCATTGGGGTCCTCTTTTTTGCGGATGACTTAGTCCTTTTACCTCAAACTAGGGTCGGACTATTGAGGCAGCTCTAGGCTTTTGTTGGCTACAGCCGGGATAACCATTTGATAATTAACTGTGCCAAATCAAATATTTTAGTATTTTCCCGAAGCAGGAGGGTTCACCAATGGACTGTAGACGGTTTTCGTTTCCAGCAGGCTAAGGGGTACAAATATCTGGGGCTGCATTTCGAGGCCTCAGGACGGTGGGCAGTGCACTTGGAAAGAGCTGAAGTGCAAGCTAAAATCCAGGCAGCAGCGATTTTGAGGTTCTTCGCCAGAACAGGGAGGAGGAATTTTTAAATGGCAGTTGAGGTTTTGGAGGCCAAGGTAAAGTCATCTTTCCTTTATGGTGCCTCGATATGGGCTCCCCTATGGGGGAAAAGTTTAAATTCACTACAGACTAAATTTCTGAGCTCCCTCATCAAACTCCCTAAGAGGACCCCAGCGGCTGTTGCCCACCTTGAGGCGGACACGCGAGGGTGGATGGCCGCAGCTTGGGAGAAAGTGGCCCACTTTTGGCCCTGCGACAACCTCTTGCATGATATCTTTTTGGATTCCTTTGTTAGCCCGTGCCGCCGGGCTATGGCTGACTATCTCACCCACGCTGGTATATCGGAGGCTTACTTGGGACCTAGAGGATACGAAATAGTTAAAAGAGAGATAGTTACCCTTTTCCGGGTTATAGACAGGCAAGAGGATTTGTCCTTGGTGGCTAAATCCCTCCATTTGGCGGGGTATCCATCATGGGCTCCCCAGATGGGATGCGGGGCGAACTATGTGGGCTCTAGTGCATCCTTTAGAGAGAAGCACTTATTTCTTGCGGCTAGGGTGAATGCGCTGCCTACTAGGGTTCTGGAGGGATGGGTAGCACAGATCCCATATGGGGATCGATTATGCCCTTTTGACGCCATGGCTGTGGAATCCACGCAACATGTCTTGTTTGAGTGCCACCTCTATGACTCAATATGGGGCAATTTGATGCAGTCCCCTCTTGGGAAATACTATGGTGCCTCACAATCGTTTCTTATGCAGATGGCCCTACTGGACCTAGACCCCAAGATAACGCGCANCCACCTTGGCGGAAATGCATGACAGAACACTGGGACCTATTTACTGGAAACCCAGGCCCAAGCCCAAATGTAGGGGTGGCATTGCTAAACCAGCCACCACCAGAGAGCACCCTCCTCCAAGGGCACTGGTTCCAGGTTCAGTATCTCACAGATGAGAAGTGGCTGAATTAACACAGTCCTCTGAAACACCCTCACTATGCTTGCAGAATACACAAGCAGAGCACAGGGGATGTAGCTATACAAGGGAGCAGCTACATCCGCTGCTGCTGGGAGAAGGGTCCAGGGGGCCTCATTCCATCTTCTGCACCTGGCCCCATGCAAACCTGAGGGCCAGGTAGGCAGGGGCAGTACTGAACATGTGCAGTACGGAAGTCCCACAACATGCGATATGGCAATCCTGCTTTGGGACCTATGAAGCCTAACGTTTGCTCTGGATTTAGAAACCCTAATCAATGGCTGTTGCTCTTGTTTTAGAAGAGGGGGAAAGGGAGGGAGGAGAAGACATAGTTTGGAGACTACTGCAGCAGAGAGTGGGCTGGATTGCTCTGCTTTGGTAAGTAACTTATTTTAATTTCTTTTTAATTTATTTTTAATTAATATTTATTTATTTTTTCTCCTGACTTTTGTTACCCTTCACTATGGTGCAACTCCTTTTAAATGTACCCACTCCCTGAGTGATGGATTTTTTATTTTGGATTCATTTTTAGTTGGATGGTTGGTTTTTTTTATATATATATTTGGTTAATTGGGTATTTTTAATATAGTTATGGATAATTTTTTTAAAATCATTTTTAGTTTGGAAATTTTGTGCATTGACAATATATTTGGGATATATTTTATTTTTTTGACATTTTTATATTTTTTTCTTTGGGATTTTTTTAATAATTTGTATTGAGTTTGGATATTGGATATTTGGCTTAGATATTCTGTGCATTGATTGAGTGCAGCAGGGGGGGAAATGCAAACAAAATTTAAATGTTTTTCCACAAGCTTTACTTTTAGTTTTCTTATATTTAATATTTTTGCAACAATGTATACACTTCAAAAATACTTGCTTTTCACATGACCTTGTATTGTCTTATAGGGTGAACTCACATGTAACTATGCTGAACTCCGATGTCCGCAGGGTCCCGGAAGCTATATAATCAGCCCTGGATGATCCCCAGATGGCTGTTACATGTGAGTGAGGCACCCCGATTTCCAGCCCCACTTTGAACTCTGAACTGATGTTTTCTGACATCCAGGTTAAACAGGGTGTAAAACAGGGATGTGTACTTGTGCCCACCCTGTTTAACCTATTAATCAATTATTTCATTCCAACTACTAGGCAGGAAAAATATTTTCCCCCAAAACTAGCGTCCAAGTCCATTGGGGTCCTCTTTTTTGCGGATGACTTAGTCCTTTTACCTCAAACTAGGGTCGGACTATTGAGGCAGCTCTAGGCTTTTGTTGGCTACAGCCGGGATAACCATTTGATAATTAACTGTGCCAAATCAAATATTTTAGTATTTTCCCGAAGCAGGAGGGTTCACCAATGGACTGTAGACGGTTTTCGTTTCCAGCAGGCTAAGGGGTACAAATATCTGGGGCTGCATTTCGAGGCCTCAGGACGGTGGGCAGTGCACTTGGAAAGAGCTGAAGTGCAAGCTAAAAGCCAGGCAGCAGCGATTTTGAGGTTCTTCGCCAGAACAGGGAGGAGGAATTTTTAAATGGCAGTTGAGGTTTTGGAGGCCAAGGTAAAGTCATCTTTCCTTTATGGTGCCTCGATATGGGCTCCCCTATGGGGGAAAAGTTTAAATTCACTACAGACTAAATTTCTGAGCTCCCTCATCAAACTCCCTAAGAGGACCCCAGCGGCTGTTGCCCACCTTGAGGCGGACACGCGAGGGTGGATGGCCGCAGCTTGGGAGAAAGTGGCCCACTTTTGGCCCTGCGACAACCTCTTGCATGATATCTTTTTGGATTCCTTTGTTAGCCCGTGCCGCCGGGCTATGGCTGACTATCTCACCCACGCTGGTATATCGGAGGCTTACTTGGGACCTAGAGGATACGAAATAGTTAAAAGAGAGATAGTTACCCGTTTCCGGGATATAGACAGGCAAGAGGATTTGTCCTTGGTGGCTAAATCCCACCATTTGGCGGGGTATCCATCATGGGCTCCCCAGATGGGATGCGGGGCGAACTATGTGGGCTCTAGTGCATCCTTTAGAGAGAAGCACTTATTTCTTGCGGCTAGGGTGAATGCGCTGCCTACTAGGGTTCTGGAGGGATGGGTAGCACAGATCCCATATGGGGATCGATTATGCCCTTTTGACGCCATGGCTGTGGAATCCACGCAACATGTCTTGTTTGAGTGCCACCTCTATGACTCAATATGGGGCAATTTGATGCAGTCCCCTCTTGGGAAATACTATGGTGCCTCACAATCGTTTCTTATGCAGATGGCCCTACTGGACCTAGACCCCAAGATAACGCGCAGCGTGATGCAGTTTTTAACGTGAGCAATGGGGCTGAGGAAGAATTTTCTTGAATCCAAGCCTCTGCTAGGTTGACCTAGTAGTTTTATCTTTTATCTTATATTATTTATTTAAAATTTAAACTTTGCATGATGGAGCTAAACCTTTTAGATTCTAAACAGCAATGCCGATTACAAATAGGTTATAGGCACTTGTTGTATAGCTAAGGTGGCGTCCTCTTTTGCACCAATGAAATGGTTGAATTATTTTGTATTTATCTATTATATTTTGTGGCAATAATCAACGATCATGCCTTAATAAACTGAAACTGAGTGATCTGGAACTGATGTTTCGATCTGATCTATTTGTTAGATCCAAGTTTAAAGCGGGGCTGGAATTCAGAGTGTCTCACTCACATGCAACAGTGATCATCTGGGGCTGATTATACAGCTTCTGGGAACCTGCAGACATTGGAGTTAGAAGAGTTATATGTGAGTTCATCCATAGTGTTTCTGAAAGGAGGAAATAGAGCTCTTTTTTGTGATAGCCCCTTTGAATTTTGTCCCTCTTCCTGAGTGATCTGATGCATGAGAAACATTTTGTTGAACTTAATGTTTAAATTGGTTGGGATATTTTGGTGGGCTCATATAGTGGAAAAAATTACAGACAGAACATAGAAGTTTTTCCAAAGGATTTATTTGCTGATTTTTTGTATTCAGTCTTTCTGCTGCATCATAAAACACTTCAAAAGATGCTTATTTTGCAGCTTGCATGCACTCTTGTGTGGTTTTAGTGTTTTTGAAAGGGAGGAAATAGTGTTAACCCCATTGAATTTTGTCCCCCACTCTACAAGGAATCTGATCCTACTGGGAATTTGAGACCTTAAGGATTTTTTCATGTATTTTTTTCTGTTGTTAGCTGGTTTGGGATCTTGTAGGAAGGATACTGATTTCTGAAAGTGCTATATCAGAGATGGGGAATGTTTTCCCTCACAGGGACCAACTGAAAAATTAGTATAAGCTCCGAGTCACATAAATGTTGGAGGCACTACAGAGTGCACTCAGGAAGAGGAGGATCCAGATCATGGATCTATACACCATGGATCTGTCCCCTATCCTTGTGTGCATGCCCTCATCTCTGCACCTTTCCCCTGAGTGCAGCTTTTCTATGCTTGGCGACAGGAACTGGAACCAGAAGTCAAATCCAGGAACTGCAAAGGGCCAAATAAAAAGTAACTGCAGGCCACATTTGACCTCTGATCTTGTGTTTCCCCACCTCTGCATTAAACACTTCCTTCGTCATGCAAGCAGGACTTAACAGTGGTTATCAAACAGGAGAAGACGCTCCATCCTCACCTGTCACTTCACTCACTAGACCATCTGTGCAATGGGATTTGTATGTATAAGAGAGATTTTTCCCCTGGCCTCCTTCGTGATTCACTTACAGCCTGAAGTCCAAGATCTAATTGTCCCTATTTTAACACACAGCTAACTTATTGCTTGAATAATGTATATAATAAACAATCTAACTGCATGATCTGGCACCTGCTCTGCTGGTGAATTCCAGAGTCTGTCTGCATGGTATGGTGGGGAGAGAACTTCCCCTTCTGCTTAATCCAAATTTACAAGTCTTTAATTTCCCCAAGAGCAATCTGTGGACTCTGCCTAATCCAGAGACATAAAGAGGAAAAGTCTTACACTGTGACATCAGTCAAGTCAGCACTTTGAGGGAAGAAACCCTGTGTACAAAGTGTGCAATTCTAAATGTTCCAGAATTCTGCATTGAGATTCAAAATCATGAGATTTTTTTTTTTTTTAAACATTAAAACTCAATTTGTTGCCCCACAGATTTTGGTTTTGAAGCCTGAGGTCACATGGATCTGTACCCTATTTTTGTTTGCATACCCTGAACTCAGATTTTCAGTTCTTATAGGTAGAAATTGGATCTAGGGTCCAGATCCTGGAATCGGAAACAGGCCACATAAAAGCTTGCCATGAGCCACATTTAGCCCCCAGGCTGAAGGTTCCCCCACCTCTGGTGTAAGTGAAGGAGAACAGGGATGGAAATGGCTGGTCTAAGATGAGGGATTAGAAATGCAGCACCTTCCCTGCTCCCCC
>QEPC01010533.1:19236-57170 GCA_003113815.1 Sphenodon punctatus | reverse complement strand
CACCAAAAGCCATTACGGCACTATCGCAGTAGGTCTACCAAATTCCTCCCAATACCTCATGCTGCCTAGTGATGAGTAAACTTCTAGTGCTAATAACACAAAAGCAGAAGTTTTCATTTCATAGATCAAGCTTGGAATTAATGATCATCCAGTCACCAGCCGCTATAGCCAAGTGGCAAGTATTTTATATCTTTTCTCCCACAAATGCCAAATACTGGAGTTTTCTGTTCAATGCCATTGATTTTGAGTTCCAAACTAAGACACTGATATGCTACCTTGTAAGTATGTTTTATTAGAAATTCTTTAAAAAATCATCATACATTGTTAGAGATAAAAGAGTAAACTGGGGGTGGTGTACGCATACATCAGTACACGTTTTGTTATAGTTACAGACCTGAAAGGCAACACACATATGTGCACAGGAATATTCATGGCAGAACTGATAGAAGGGATTCATACAAAATTTGCTTATGGAATAGTAGGGCTTTTGTATTCTTCTTTTCCAGAGACAAGGAACACGTACATTACTTCTACTGAGGTTAGAAGTCTAGGGAGGAATACGTAAACGTGTTCAGACATTCCTTGTAGAGGTGGAAAAAAATGGGGGTTGCAAAGATCATAGCAAACATTAGCCAAGTGGCATAAATTCATAGAGGTATCTTTCATGGTCAGTATATTTGTTTAACAAAGCGTGTTTTCAAATGTTATGATAACCGGCATTTCCATGCTTGAACGCGTGGATACGTGGCCTATCAAAACATCAGAAACCTCCGCCAGATGTTAGCCCAGGCCGTTACCCGGGCAGTGTTGGCACTTGGGAGAAATCCACTACTCACAGCCCGGGCTAAGTGCTAACACCACCTGTGGAACTGCTGCCCAACAGGGTGTAAAGCATGCCACAATGGTTGTACGGATGTTTTACCTACTGCAGTTTGGGGTGGCAGCACGGGCCACTCCATGCAGCACAGAGGTGGGCAGATGCACATTCATGCATCTCCCTGCTCCCTCCCCAGCCCAGCCACTGTAATGTTTTTTTGGTGGCCAGGCTGACTCCCAGTCCAAGTGACAGCTTCCGCCAGTGCCCAGAGAAATCCATGGTGGCTGTGGGAGCCGTCATGTTTGGAAGCACCCATAGAATCAAGAGACAACACAATGTGTCAATGTCCATTCCACAGTTATACAGGGAAGGGTATGTGTACGGTACAGGGACAGTTCATAAAGTCCCAGAGTTGGGGGCTTCCTCCCTGAATGTCCAACTTGCTATGTTGACATCCTCCGAGAAGGGTTTCATCGTTGCTGGGGTGGAAGACACACCAGCAGAACAGATACCATCAGCATCAGCATTACAGCATGTCTTTCAGTGACATGCAAGTGTTTCTTGCGCTTGTGGTCTGGTCAATCAAGTCCTTTCTGGGCATTGTTCCTTGACTGACTGCAGGTCTCACAGCAGGAAGCATCTCAACTGTTTCTCCCGGGCCAATGCAGATCAATAGCGCCTTGCCAATGAACCAAGAAGTCTCCAGCATTAAAAATATAAGACAGGGTACAGCGGGCCGGGTACCCTTGTTCCATGGGACAAATTCAGCCTATGGCTTTTTAAATATTTTTGGCCTATTAACAATTTGTGGATTTAGCTAGTGCATCCAGTACCTACCTTCAAGCATTGTAAGTGAGCAGAGATGGGAGCATGCACTCAAGAATGGAGAGGAATCCATGGCATAGATCCATGATCCACTTTCCCTTCCTTCCCCCATCCTGAGCACACACCTTAACTAGCCCTCCTCTTCCTCACTAATTTTATCCATTAGCCAAATTGATAGGTTTGGGTGGAGTATCAGGGTTTTTTATTGATTTGCATGGCTTTTTATTGTTTTTAGGATTGGAAGCCACTCTGAGCCTCTGTAGGAAGGACAGCAAAAAAAATATGAATTAAATAAATAAATGCCTTGGGAACCCTCCTCCTGTCGGTTCTTAGTTTACACCAGCATTTCTCATACTGATATTGCCAATTCAGGTTTATTCATACATGCCCTATACTGGAAGCCCCTGTGCACCCTTCTCTCCCCTCTGAACACAGGGAGCCCTGTGTTATTGCAGCCTGCACTCGCCGGGTTCTGCCCATACTTTATTGATGGGGCTAAGTTCCACAGCAGGACTGCGCAACCTACTCTTTCCGGCAAGCGAGGACTGGAGTGAAATCCCAGCTTGGCAACAGTCAGTAACTGGCCAGACAAAATACTACAGAAAAGCACACCTTTGATCTACTAGTTATACCTCTCCCCAGAGCCTCTTAATGCCATCAGCACAGTTCTCCAACATGTAAACAAAGCTTCTGCAAAGCAAAGCAACACTGGCCTCACTTTATTGCAGCCAAATACCCACAGTGCATATTTGATTTGTATCACAATATGAAAGCCCCAGTTCCCCCATCAGTGTGCTCCCCAGCACCCCCAACTAGAGAGGATGAAAAGGCAGAGTAGCAGTTCAGAGGTTCCCAAACTGTAGGATCTTTCTTGGTGTCCAGAATACAAGATTCTATTGAAGTCTTACAACGGGGGTCATAGGCAAGAGGTTTGGGAACTACTACAACAGTGATTTCTCTGCCGGATTTATTGTTTACAAGTCCTTGAGTATTTCATCAGAAAAGGGGTGTCTTTAGATGGAGCACCCCCAGACCTGCTCCAAGGGTGGCCAGCCCTGCATTCCCCACATGCCACCCTGACAACACTGGGTTTAAATGGACTCGGTCCAGCAGCCACTGCTGCAGCCTGCCTATACGGCACACTCCCCTCCCCCCAATAGAGCTGGGGGTGCATTGGCCATCACTCTAGCCTGCCACTCACAACTCTATGACCCTGCCGGGGCAACCCCTGGCCTGAAACAGAGCTGCAGCGGCCCACCCACTAAGTAGACAGTCTGTTGCTCCGCCCTTGGCTACTGTTCCAGGTTTGGGCAGCCCACTCCACTTTCAATGCTCTGGGATGTTCCGAAGCAGTGCAAGAGGGGCTGGCCCAAAACAAGCAGCGCCTGCTCCACCTTTACCCAGACAGGCCAGCCGGGGACGAGGCGGAGCAGAGGTTTGGGAGCAGTCCATCTAAAGCACCCACAGAGAATCAACATTCCCATCAGCCACTTCCCTCTGTTGCTGCAGAAACCCAACCTTGAGTCAGTATTTCAAAGTAGGTTTAGGAACTGCAATTTTTTATTGGACAAGAGAACTCTCCTCAGAAGTGCTAGTCCCAAGACTTTATTTGTTAGAGGGGCTTGGCAGGGCACAGTCCTGGCATTTAAAGTGAACAGTGTGGAGCCCCAAGCAGTGTTCCCAGCATGAGCGGTCACCACAAAGTATCAAAGACCAGAACAAGGCCGTTATTGGCCAGTTCTGGGCTGGAAACAAAAGCCAAAGAAAATCTGAATTATTTGGCTTTCATTAATGACTTTCCAGCCTCACCCCTTGCTGATCATCATATAGATTAAGTGGTAACATCGCCTGTTTTCTGTTCAGCTGTCAAGAAGCAGGGTGGCCCAATAGTGGGGTTGTGAGCAAGGTGGGAGGGTGCCATGGCCACTGAGCGGGCACACACGTAGAGTAATTGGGGAGGAATTCTAATGGGCAGCTCCCAGTGTGGTGCCTCGGCCGCCGCCTTGCACGCCCCTGCCATGGCTCTTAGGGGAAGGGGGGGAAGCATGCCAGGCTGGCCTTTGAAATTGCTCATGGCCAGTTCCTGCAACTTGCGACGGCTATTCCCCACACCGCCTCAGCGGGAGACCGGTCTGCTGGCATGGGTGGCTGCTGTGATTCATACAGGCAGGGAATGCATAGGGAACCTATTGCCATCCACTTTTTTGGCTTGCCCCACATGGTGTACTCCAGATTTTTCAGCAGTGCCCCATGAGTGGCTGTTGTAAGGCCCACAGGAGTACACATACCGCTCCGCCTTTAGACCGGGGAGGGGGGAGTTGGGTGAGTGGTTACTGGACAGTCGTGCATGGCACTGGCAGCATCTACCCTATAAAATTCAGTTTCCTACTCTGACAAGCACTGGGGTGCAGGCTTGTCTTCTGGGGCAGGCTTGGGCCCTGGTAATCGTGTTTTACAAATTATGTACTAGGCACATGTGTCATCTCCTGGTCTTTATCAGAGCCCATCCTAGCTCCTCAGATCAGAGTAATTACCCTTTCTCCAATTCTGCTAGGCACTGGACCCTGCCTGTTCTATCAAGGGGCCAGTTATTTCTAGTAAGCATGGGGAAAACTGTCAGTGATTTAACGTGCTATGAAGTACTGTGATTACCTTCTCTCTCATGCCGGAGATGTGACTTCAGAAAAATGCATAAGAAAGATTTCTGTGCACCATATACCTAAACTAATGAAACCGTTGGTACTCAAAGTCAATGGGCTTTTTCAATGGCAAATAGGACTTCTTTTTCTCTTCCGGGTGCACCTGTTCAGACCCAGATTTGGGGCCTTCATTCTGCTCCTGTACCTGATGTAGTGTGCAGGATCATCCATTACGGGAGGTGATAAGAAAGACACACACACTATGTAACAGTTGTTTCTTATCAGAAATCTGGCAGAAAGTGTTTTTCTAGATAAGCATGTCTGGTCACAAGACTTCTTCACAGGCCACTTTAAATCTGCACATTCTGTCAGTTAAGAGCAACATAATCCTATTTAGCAAAGAGTATTCTCTATTATTTTAATCAGTGAACATGCCAACTAATAGAGATATTCCCTGTCCTAGGTATTTTATACCTGTTTCTTTTTTAAAAGGAGCCTTAGCAGAACATCTAAAAACTGAGTAGTGTGGAGCCCCAAGCAATGTTTACGGTGTGAGTATGCACCAAAAAGTATCAAAGACCAGAAAAGGGCTGATATTGGACATTTCTGAGCTGCATCCCCCAGCCTGAAAATGAGTTGGTAAAATGCAATATTTAAAAAACAATGCCTTTAATGCTAGTAATTCAGTCCCGACGAGCTCATCTTTAGTTTGTAAAGCTTTCGGGCAGGGACCGTGCCTCTCTTATTCCTTGTAAAGCGCCAGGTACATTGCTGGCGCTATATAAATGCTTATACTAATAATAATTAGTAATAACATGCAACATCCACTTCTCATCAAAATTAGGATAGCCATTAACAAAAGTCTGCCAGATGCAAAACACACTTTATTTTAAAAATTCATTAAAAACATTCAATACAAAATAATAAATAAATAAATAAATAGGTTTGGCTGGCAATTTATGTGGATAAAATATTAATTAAAGCCAGCTGGCTTTCCCCTAAAACACAGTCCCTTTTCATGCTACTCCCTTTGTTCACAGCTTTTATCCTCACTGAAAGGTTGTAAAGGTCATCTTCTGATATACTATCAAAGAAAAAGTCCTCATTGAAAATTGGATTTCGGCTTCTTTTGATAACTGTGCTTTTTTGTTTCTGAATTTTCCCTGGCATGAGAGAAAAGGTGATGGAGCAATTTATGTTTTTAGGCTCAGTCGACACCTCGTAAAGACCCTCTGCACTGATCAAGCGGATCCTAAGCCTCCTGTTCTCTGGGCAATATTCAGCAGCGAGTCTCAACAGACCTCCTTTGTCCATGAATGCTGTGGTCTCCCTAACTAGTCTCTCTCTGCTACAGCTAAGGTCCAGCGGGAAGATAAGGGAATGAGACAGGCTCAAGCCCCATGTGGCTTTGGACTCTACAAGCCCCTCTGAAGACCTCCGGATGGCATTAGGACTGCTGTCAGTGGAGCTACTCTCGTCTGTAGATAAGGAGTTGTTCCTTACCATGCTGCATTTGTTCTTGGCTTTCAGTGCCTTGCTGAGCAGCCCCTCTTGGCTCTGGGCTTTGAACAAAGGGAAGGATCTGGGAGGAGATCTACCAAGACGAGGGGAACTGAAAGGAGAGGAGTCAGTGGAGGAGGCAGTGTCACTATCCCAAGTTCCCTGTCTGTTCAGGAACACGCTCCTAGGAGGCTGTCTGCAAGCACCTGAGCTGATAGCAATAGGGCTTGATGTTGCCCCTGTGCCACTGTAGGTGTTTGCTCTACATCTGGGAAGCATCAGGCTAGGCACAGAGCTGCTGCAAGGGTCACTGTGGAAGATGGACTCCTTCCTCCTGGTGTGGGGACTCTCCAGCAAGGTGCAAAATCCATAGGAAGTCTGGGCTCTGGAGAAATATGGCAGAGACAGCGCTGCCTGTGACTGTGGGTCCAGGCTGGTTCCATCTTCCTCCCTGGCTGGAGTCTCCTCTGCCATTTCAATCTGGATGAGATGTGGCAAGAGAGGGCTGGGGCTGCGATTGGCCACACCAGCAGGGTGCAAACTAGGCTCTGTAAGACAGCGGTGGGATGGGAAGGAGAAACCAGGGCTCTTTGCAGCAGGAGGAGATATAGTCAGTCTGGGGGGGATGCAAAACTCTGGGATCCTGTCTGGAGTTAGGATGTTGGGTAAAGCAGCCTGTACCTGGCCTTTATCTGGCATAATTGGACCACGCTGCAGCCCCAGGAATGAGGGATTCTTCAAACTTGCATTTCCTGGGGATGCTCCAATTTTCTCAAGAACCCACATCTCTGCAGCCAGGTACATGGAAGTCCTCCAAAGAGACAGCCTAGAGCCCAAATTCACCTGCCAAAACACAGAGAGATACATGAACATTTTCTGACAGCAGTAAAACATTCCTTGCTCTGTATGTGTAGCCCTATTCTAGCCATTTCTCGGGGTGGAAAGCTGGTCTCACCTCCCTTTACCTAGAAACCTTCCTGGAGCGTTTCACAGGAAAAGCAGCTACAGAATCCTACAGAGGGATGTCTAAATTCTACTGAAAAGCAATAGCATTGCAGCAAGATTCAGAACACTCCTATGGAAAGCAACAAGAGGCCAAGTAGCTATACTCATGTCTTCTATCGGATCAAATTCTACTGGCATGTACATGCAAGTTTTCCAGCCTTTCATCACAGCACAGAAGTGCACTGTTTGGGTTAAAAGCGGGGGTGGAGAACATTTAACCCACAACTTTATTTACTTCTTTGTTTCCCCCTTTTTAATGGCCCCTTTCTAATTCCTGGTTCAATGAAAGAGTAGACTTATTTGGGGTTGGTGGGGCGTAGAGATGAGGGCATGTCCTCAAGAATACACGATAGATTCTCGGTGTACATCTAGGATCCGGACCCTCCTCTTCCTCATCCCGAGGATTACCCTTAAACCCTACCCTATTCAGCCTATAGTGCTTGTACGAATTTTCAGAGCAGCCCATGGGAGGGAAAGGTTTTCTCCTCTCCGAGACCGTCTCTGTTCAATGCTCTAAAACATCGTCCTCCCCACTTTACATGAACCCACATACAAAAAGCAGACACACACGTACCTTCTGAAGCTGCGTTTGCCAGAAGCGGAGCAAATCCCTTTCTCTCTGCTGCCGCCTGTAACTCTCTGCCTGCACCTTTCCGTTGCTAACACAGGAACCAGGCTCATGCTTTTTATTCACAAGCCAGGCAGCGTCCCACCGACCCAACCAATCACATGTTAGTGCGGGGAAGGGGGCGAAAAGCACGCACCAGGCTCCTCCCTCTGGCACAATGCCCAGCGCCTGGGAGGCTGCACCGTGTCCAAGCCAAGCGCCTTGCTTGCCTCAGTGCGGTCGCTAAGCTTGTTTACCCTGCTGCCTCTCAAGTGGTAGCGACAGCTGCTGCCTCTGTGCTTCCACCTGAATGAGAGAAAAGGAGAGCACCCCTCCTTCCCCTCCAGCAATACCATCTCCACGTGCACACGAATCAAAGCCGGTAGCCTGTCCTGGCACCGTTAAGCCGCCGCCACCCACTCACCGGCAGCAGAGCAGAGTGGCTGCAGCTCAAGTGAGGAGGCATAAGAGACTCAACAAGCAAAAATGAGCCAGGGAGGCGTGCAACTTTAGCATGGGGGGGGGGCCAATCCACACCTGCTGGTGGGAAGTCACTTGCCATCAATGATTTGTGGGAGGAGGTAGAAACATTGGGCATTTTTACACACACACACCTTAAAGTTCCAGGTGTTTCAATCATCTGGGTTTACAAGTCCAACTGCTGGGAAGCAGTTGCTGGATGCATTCTTCACACATACACAGCACACACTGCCCTGAGGCAGCCTAAAATAGCCAGCTGTAGACCTGACAGGCTGCAATGGAAGCCAAGTGACCATAGCTGCCTGAAGCAAATTGGTTTATCAGAATTTTTTTACACACAAAGGTTCTGGGAGAAGTTCTACGCAGAAGTTCAAAGTGCCGGATATTTAAGATCTGGGTAAGTGATTTAGACACACAGAAAGTTCAGGATGTAACAGCAAATATGTAGGAGAAGTGTGTGTGTAAAAACACCCAGTGGCTTTGGAGCGGGGCAGTCGGTCAGGGGTGACAAACCCAATTTTAGGTGGCCACCATCAGCGCCCATCCCAACAAGCACACTCACCATTATTATTATTAGCAAGCCTTTATATAGCACCAACAATGTACCTGGTGCTTTACAAAATAATGGAATAGACACGTCCGTGCCCTAGGGCTTACAATCTGAGAGAGAGGGTGGGGAGGGAGACGAAGTAAGGGGAACAGAGGGAGAGACAAGGAGTGTAACATTCACAAAGCTGTGAGGTCCCAGGTGCACGTGCTTGGCTTGGTTACATCGAGAATGATGGCTGGCTGGTTTGTGTGGTGAGGATATGAGTACACAGACCTCAGGTAACAGATTGTACTGGATGGAAGGTATCAGCAGGAGTTAGGAGAGGGGAGCAAAGAGTCGGAGGGCAGAGGGGAAGAGGTGGGTCTTGAGGAGAGATTTGAAGGTACGAAGGGAGGGGGGCGAGGTGGATGTGGGCAGGGAGGGAGTTCCAGGCATGGGGGCAACTAGGGAGAAGGGACGAAGGTGGTTAGGGAAGCAGGGGAGGCGTGGGAGGGCGAGAGAGGGGACAGATGAGGAGCAGAGTTCACGGACTGGAGGGAAGTTATCCCAGAGGTAGGGGGAAGCAAGGTTGTGAAGAGCTTTATAGGTAAAGACTAGGAGCTTGTGCAGGATTCATTCAGGAAGGGGGAGCCATTGAAGAGAGGAGGGCTGCACGTGGTCGAAGCGATGGGCGAGGTGGATGACCCTGGCAGCAGAGTTTTGGACGGACATAAGGGGAAAAAGGGGAGAGTGGGGGAGGCCAGTGAGAAGGAGGTTGATGAGAAGGAGGAGATGACCAGGGTGGGAACAAGGGTTTTGGCAGAGGAGACAAGAGAGAAAAGGGTGAATTTTAGCAGTTATGGAGGGAGAAGCGACAGGATTTGGCAGCAGAGTCGATGTAGGATTTAAAAGAAAGGGGTGAGTCAAAGATGAAGCCTAAGCAATGGGCTTGGGGGATGGGAAGGAGGTGACCCCATCGATGAGGATCAACAGGGAAGAGGGAGAGGAAGGATGAGTGGGGGAAGATAAGGAGTTAAGTTTTAGCCATGTTGAGCTTGAGCTGACGTTGACACATCCAGGTAGAGGTATCAGAGGGACAGCTGTTGAGGCGAGCTTGAACAGATGGAGAGAGAGGGAGTAGAGAGAGAGAGTTGAGTGTCATCAGCGTAGAGGTGATATTGGAAGCCGTGGGAGGCAATGAGTTTGCCTAGGGACAGGGTGTAGATAGAGAAGAAGAGAGGGTATTGTCAGATATTATTTATATAGCCCAAGCAACGTACCTGGTGCTGAACAATTTGTAGAGACAGGTCCCTCCCTGCCGTTAGAGGCTTCCAATCTAGGATGGAGGTCTTAGGGAGATGTTCATCGCTAACAGTACATACGTTCTAGAGCTGAATGAGCAGCCCAATTTGTTTCGAGTACCAGGACTGAGATCTCAGTCCCAGTATGAGTTCTCGGCAAGAAACAAAGAAACAAAAATGCCTGTGGATGCACAAATGGTTGCCTGGCTGTTTTGCCATGTGCAATGGCCACCTCCCTTAACCAAAATAGTGGCAATAGCGTTGCCACCATTTTGGTCAAGGGCAGTGGATTGCATATGTGCACTGCTTGGCCCAACAAACGGGAAATGATCAGACACCTGGCAGGGTACTTTTTTAAAATTGCCTTGACAATATGTACAACTGGGGTGCCCTGTCTAACTTTTCTGGAGTGTGGGGTTGTTGTATTAGTCCACGATGCAAGAAATTGTCCAGACTAAGCAAAATGTAGGAATATCTATATATATCACCCTAGGATTGGCATGGTGGCCCCCTCTAGTGGTGAGATGGTGGGAAATCACCCTCATGCCAACCCTCAGGGGCTATATACATGAAAGCAAGGTTTGGTTTTAGCTATCCATAGACTCACAGCATGAGCCTCCAGGCACTTCGCAGTCACACCACATGGCACCTGCCCAGACCTGGTTGAAATGAATTGACTCAGTCCAGTGCAAACACAAAATGCCCAGAGGATCTCACTGACAGTTCACAGACTCCACATCTGCAAATGAAATGCAATCTAGTTTTTATGGGGAGTGCTGCTGCATCAGTTATGAGGAGAGGCATGGAAGATTAGAGGTCTTCAGCTTAGAAGAGAAACAAATGAGGGGAGGGGTATATGATAGCGGTAGCAAAATCCCAAGTGGTACAGAGAAAGTAAATAAGGAGCAGTTAACACTGATGCAGAGCTAGAAGATACCAATGAAGCTAAGCTGCAGGTATAAACTAAACAAAAGGAAATCCTTTTTATGCCCACCAGGCTAGTCTGTTGAACGCATTGCTATGGGATGGGAACCCAGTAGTATAGCTGGATTTTTTTTTTTTTTTTTAAAAGGATTGGGTAAGTTCATGGAGGATTAGATTCATAAATGGCTATTAACCAAGTTAATTGCGGAGGAGACCTCTGACTGTTGAGTGTGATGACAGGGATTGCATGGTTATTTCTGCCCCCTTCTTAAAACTTCCTGTAGCATCCAGTACTGACCTGCAGGGCATACCAAGTACCCAGCAGGTTAGAATGGAATACTGGGTCAGACCAATGGTCTATCAAGCCTAGCATCCTGTCTCTGACAGTGGCCACTTTTCATCATTTTGATCAAGTACACAACAGATCGTAATGGAGTGATCCATTCCCTGCTATTCTTTCCCTGCTACCAACAGTCAGAGGCTGCATCCCCCAGCTTATTTAACGAATAGCCATTTATGAACCTATCCTCCCAAGATGTATCCAATTCTTGCTTAAACCCAGCTGTGCTACTACTGGCCTTTGCAAAATCCCATCTTTACGTTCTGCAAGTTAATTGTGTGTTCAATGAAAATGTGCTTTCTTTTTCTTGTTTTAAATCTGCTGCCAGATGGCTTCATGGAGTGACCCCTATTTATAGTATTGTTTGAGGGTAAAGAATAGCTCCCTGTTTAATTGTTTCACACTAATGATTTTTTAAGCTTCTCTCATACCCATCTGTTCTCTCCTCCAAGCTGAAGGGGCCTGTCAACTGTTGAGTTTCTCCTGCTACACAAGTCACTGCATACCCATTTTATTATTTATTTTTATTATTATTTGCTTTGTGCAGCCTTGTTAATTCTCAGACAGCAGTAGCTGCAGCCTCTCTCCTCTGTGCACACATCCCCAGCAAGGAAAGTGTAGGTTTCCTTTTCAGGAAGGGATGGCAGAAACAGAGTTGTGTGTGAGGGGGCAGAGGTATGCCTTGGGAACTTACTTGGAATAAGCTTTTTCTCCCCACCCCACTCATCCATGGGTGAAAACAGACACGACGCTAACCACCCTTGGTGGTCATTTATGCATGTTTCAGGACTGCATAGGGCACCAATACAGCCCTGCAACATGCATAAATAACCACCAAGGGTGGCTAAAGGGTGGTTAGCGTCATGTCTGTTTTCACCCCATCTCTACTCCCCCACTCCCACCAAAAATATGAAGCACCAGCTGTCACTTTGATTCTAAAAAATAATTAGCGGCGGGGCTCTCAGGGAGAATCAAACATTAGAGAAGGTTCTGTAGAGAAGCTGTCCTGCTTTTTAGTTTGGTGTACAGAAACTAACAAGCCCATTTTATAGGTTCCTTCTTAGATAGCCACTTGTCAAGCCTGCACCAAATTACACTAGGATGCAGGACTGTTTGCACCTATTATTTTGGGCTCCCTGAGACAGCCCAAAAACTAAACACCATGGAGCATGGCCACATAATTTACAGTAGTCACCTATTTTCAGTGGCACCATAGAAGAATCAGACTCGCTGCCAACCTCAAAAACTAATTGCACAGCTGGGGATGCTGCCAAAGATACTCTAGCCAAATCCTAGATCCAGTCTCTAAGCCAGTGATTATGGGGTTACAAGGCAAACAGACTTTGCTAATTTGGGATTTATCCTTTGACATGCTTAGTTTGTGTTATTGTAGGCCTGATCCTCCCAGCACTTCAGGTCAATGAGCCTCCACCAGTTTAAGCACTTTGAGGATTTGAACACTGATCTCAAGAAAGGATGCACATGATTAGAGACAACGGGTTACTACAGAACCGGTATATTGGCTGCCATAAAAACCTTTCCATCCTATTGAGATACTACAGCCCCAGATGCCACCCCCACCCTGTAAAAGCACATTCTGGTCCCAAGTCTCCTCTCACTGCTTTACAGTGTCAGGAGGAGGGAAACCCCAACCAAAGGACCAGATCTGGCCTACAGGTACTTTGTAATTTGAACCCCTTCCAAATTCTAGATCTGGCCCCTTGCCCCCAAGCACTGAAGAAGCATGCTGTTGCTCAGGTGGAAGGGAGGTGGGAGCAGAGAGGAGAATACATGTAAGAGGGCCCTCTCTTCTGTCTTTCCCATACTGAGCATATCCCTTAAGAGCACTCCAGTGCACCCAACTCCTAATCAGCCTACAGAACATGGAGTAATGTTCAAAACAGCACATGGGAGGGGAAACGTTCTCCATTCCAGTCTAGAGTAGCTTCATTTATGTCAGTGGAATTTCTCAGAATTCACAGTTGAGAATGTACAAGTGGAACAGTGTAGTCTGCATGCGCAGCTTCCTAAGCAATTTCTTCTGCTACTAATTTTAGGGCAATTCTGATAGGGGTCCTGTTGCCCTCCTAGAAGCATATTGGGAATGGAAGGGAGGATGCACATGTCCCCCAGATTATTTTGAAGCTAATGGCTGTTCTGCACTCCATTGTCTTGTGGGGTGAAAAGAGACATAACACTAACACTACTGTAACATTTCTCATGCATGTTGCAGGGCTGTATTAGTGCCCTATGCAGCCCTGCAGCATACATAAGAAATGTTAAAATGGTGTCTAAGTAGTGTTAAAGTTGAGTTATCATTGTCAGTTTTCACCCTTAGTCATAAAAAGCAAATACAGTTTTGGGTTAGGAATACTCTCGGCCCTAATGCAAACGTGATAAAAGCTGTTACTCTGTATTTGACCCCAAGATGAAGTAGTCTTGTAGTTGCTAATTCCAGAAAGATACACAACTATTTTTCACCCTCACTTTTTGGGGGTCTATAAGGACGAGAGAGAGACAAAAGCAGGATCCAAACAGTGGGGGCACCAGGGAGTGGAGGAATGCCATGAAAAGCAACTATAATGACAAGGTTCTTGGTGAAATAAGAGTGATTGGGAGAAGTGACAAGGAGACTGTGGGCAGCATCCCTATCATTCTACCCAGTCACTTGCTATTGCACCGAATCCCTGTACCCTCCTCCCTGTCAACCCAGCCATTCCACTCACTCTCCCTGGTGCCTTCCTCATCATTCCACACTCTTGCCTCCCTCTCCCACCCCTCACCTCCCAAAGACGCAGCTCCACAGTATTGTTGTGAAATCATTAAAGCCAGGGACCTGAGTTCACTGCACAAAAAAAATCTTAAATTCTGCAACCAGTGAAGCCAGATTCTCCGCGAGCATTAGGATTGGCATAATTAACTTGATTTGCATAACTATGCATACTGGGAAGCAAATTTTCAAGAGGTTTGTGTCAGGGGCGTAGGGGGAAGAGAGCCTATTTCCCCCCGGGGCAACTAAAGGCATAGCCCAGGATACCCAAGCGAGGAGAAGACACTAGGAAAGGGGAAACCTCTCAGCCGGTCTCTTGAGTAGCTCAAGACTGCTGTTCGTTCCCACAGCCGGGGAACCCGGCCTCAGAGAGTACGGCTCATCACTGAGGTTATAGGAACAGGGGAAGAGAAGGGAGGGGGAAGGCAGCAATGAGGTTCGAAGGGTCTCAAGGGGAAACACCAGCGATAGAGGCGCCAGGCAGAGCCAACGCCAGGGGGCAGTCAGATAAGCAGAGAACCTCCGCCCCTAGGAAGACAGGTCGAGCAGGGACACAGGGGAGCACCAGCCCCAAGGGGGAAGGGGACCAGATAAGGTCCTGGGGGAGGAACCTCCAAACAGGGATACAAGGGGATACACTTGGGGGGAAGACCCCCCCAAGCCAGGGTACAGCAGAACACACACTGGGGGGAGAGCCCCCCTAAACAGGGAGCTGTGTGGGGCGCCCACTCCAGGGAAAAAAGTCCACACAGGGATATGGGAGGCCACACACTGGAGGAGGGAAAGAGCCCCAAACAGGGATTCAGGGGAACCCACACTTGGGGGGGGGGGGGAGAAGGACCCCAAACAAGGATACAGGGGAACCCACACTTGGGGGGGAAGGACCCCAAACAAGGATACAGGGGGACACACACTTCAAGGGGAGGGGGGGAAGAGACCCCAAACAAGGATACAGGGGGGGAAGAGGCTTTTCTAGACACACTGGGTTAAGGACACACTCACCGATACAGACCACAAGGAGGGACGAGGACTACACCAAGGAGACATTCAATAGGGACAAAGGGGGAAAGGACTAGGAACCCACAACCACACACCACAGGGACCCAGCCGCCGTCAAGGAGGGGGAAGCATCCAGCACATAAAGGGACCGAAAGGGATACTTCACAAGAAGCTCCCAGCATCTTGTGAACAGGAAGAGCAGCTGCTCCCACAGCTTCCTGTAGCCACACCACAGGTTATATATCATCCTGTGGCCAATCAGGAAGCTGGGAGCCAAGGCCAGGAAGACAAGGCACAGCTGGGGAAGGGCATGGCAACACAGGGAGGCAGAGGCCTGAAAGAGGACACAGGCATCCAGACCTGGCCATTATTACTGTCTAGAGTGGCACTGGCCCCAGAGGCAGCGCTCCAGACCTGCCAGGGGTTCGAGACCCAGTCCTGACATGTTTGATTAGCAAAGTTGTGATTCTACATCAAACTGACTCAAATCCTCTGGAATTTCAGCACCCAGAGTGCCCACCTCATATTAAAACCCCAGACCTCCCTCACCCAAACATAGGGCCTTCAGACCACACCCACCCACAATTCATCTTCCAGGGGCCTATTTACCCTCAGGTCATGGTCACACCTCCCTGAGGCAGCAGTTTTAGTTTGGGGTCAGGCGACAAGTTTATGCCTGAGCCAACTTGGAAGAGGGCAGTCATTCTGCACGTGTCCAGACGCTGCTGGTGCCATTTTGGAAGAGGGCTGCACATGCGCAGAATGGCCTCGGCAGCCATTTTGCACATGGGCAGTGAAGATGTCAGAAGCCTTAAGGTCTTCAGAGTTTCGGGACCGGCGTGGGACCTAGAAGAAAAGAAGAAGAAAGAAGATTAGAAGAAAAGAAGAAGGAAGAAACGAAGAGAAGACCCAGCTGCCCAGCAAAGAAGCCGGCTCTGCTGCCAGTGGCTGGGTCTCCAACATTGCAGGCGGGAGCTGGCTACGCCACTGGGCAGCCAGGCCTGGCAGCAGAGCCGGCTCCCACCGGCAGCGGATGAGACCCAGCCACCAGCAGCAGAACCAGTGCCCCAACTGGCGGCGGCCATCACCCCCACCTCCACCAGGACCCGGGACCACAGGCAAGATGCTTTAGGGAACCCGAGGGAGGGGTGTAACACCAGGCTCCAGCAGGTGGGGGTGTTAGGGGGTAATCGATCTGCACCCTCCAAGACCAGGAGCGAGTGGGGGGATGCCCCGGGAAGGATTTTGGTGACCGTTTGTGTTCTGTTGGCTCCCCTGTGTCTCGGAGTCGTAGGCTTTCCCATTGACGTCAGTGGGAAAGATCCGACACTGGTAGGGGATTCGAAACACAGGGGAGCCGACACCGATAGAAACTGACACCGATAATCAGCCTGGAGTCCCACCCCTACTAAATCAGTTTAGAATCAGTACTGTTACCGTAGTTACCCTAGTGACCAAAATGGCATACAGCATTCTGAATTTGCAAAGGTGCATTCCCCAACCATGTTGCTAGGATGGATTCTACAATGGACCCAATCCTAAACATATTTGCACAGGAATAAATCCCCATTGAGTACAATGAGATTTGCTCATAAGCAACTGTGTTTACGATTGGGGTCAGAGTCTCTGTTTGGGACTTTAGGAATGTGATAGTGCATGACTGTAGCACATACAAGGGACATCCCAGTCAGCCTGAAATCCTGGTTTCAGGCAACCCGGCACATTTATTTATTTACATTTAATACCCCGCAACCCATCCTGCCAGCTCGGGGCAGCTAACAAAGTATAAAAACATATAAAAATAAAATACATAAATATAAGTACAATACAAAAAAACAAATTAGCATAAAACTGGAACAGAAAGAAAAAAACCAATCAACCCGACCACCCTCCCACTACCCGTCATCCCCGCCAAAAGCCTGGCAGAAAAGCCAGGTCTTGCACAGTTGGCAGAAGGAGGGCAAATCCAGGGACAAATAGACCTCCAATGGGGAGGGCGTTCCACAGCTTTGGGGCAGCCACCAAGAACGCCCTTGTCACGGGTTGGAGGTCCGCACCCCCACTTTACAGGGTTTGAGTGACTCAGTTTCCCTTGTGCACAGCCCTCTTGAATTAGTTTCTCTCGCTGGCTAAGTCAAGTCTGCCACAGTGAAACTCCTTTGTCCCTCAAGGGCCCGATCCTTCCCGTTTACAGACTCTTTACTCTCTGGGTTCGCAAGAGCTTGAGGGCTCTTGTTGCTCACTTGTGTTCCAAGAGTAAAATCATGCCTCTCTGCTCATGGTTTCTCCAGCCCGCTGCTGCCAGGCTTTTCGTATGCAGATGTACAAGATGGCTCTGAGAGAGAACTCTTAGAAATCTCTCCTTATATCTCCTGGAGGAAACTCTTCGAGGCTTCTCGAATTCCCTTTGTTCTTGTTATCAGCTTTTCTGTGTCAGTTTGCACTTAGGCAATGTCAGCCTGCATTAGCATATAAATGTCTNGGGGGGGGGGGGGGAGAAGGACCCCAAACAAGGATACAGGGGAACCCACACTTGGGGGGGAAGGACCCCAAACAAGGATACAGGGGGACACACACTTCAAGGGGAGGGGGGGAAGAGACCCCAAACAAGGATACAGGGGGGGAAGAGGCTTTTCTAGACACACTGGGTTAAGGACACACTCACCGATACAGACCACAAGGAGGGACGAGGACTACACCAAGGAGACATTCAATAGGGACAAAGGGGGAAAGGACTAGGAACCCACAACCACACACCACAGGGACCCAGCCGCCGTCAAGGAGGGGGAAGCATCCAGCACATAAAGGGACCGAAAGGGATACTTCACAAGAAGCTCCCAGCATCTTGTGAACAGGAAGAGCAGCTGCTCCCACAGCTTCCTGTAGCCACACCACAGGTTATATATCATCCTGTGGCCAATCAGGAAGCTGGGAGCCAAGGCCAGGAAGACAAGGCACAGCTGGGGAAGGGCATGGCAACACAGGGAGGCAGAGGCCTGAAAGAGGACACAGGCATCCAGACCTGGCCATTATTACTGTCTAGAGTGGCACTGGCCCCAGAGGCAGCGCTCCAGACCTGCCAGGGGTTCGAGACCCAGTCCTGACATGTTTGATTAGCAAAGTTGTGATTCTACATCAAACTGACTCAAATCCTCTGGAATTTCAGCACCCAGAGTGCCCACCTCATATTAAAACCCCAGACCTCCCTCACCCAAACATAGGGCCTTCAGACCACACCCACCCACAATTCATCTTCCAGGGGCCGATTTACCCTCAGGTCATGGTCACACCTCCCTGAGGCAGCAGTTTTAGTTTGGGGTCAGGCGACAAGTTTATGCCTGAGCCAACTTGGAAGAGGGCAGTCATTCTGCACGTGTCCAGACGCTGCTGGTGCCATTTTGGAAGAGGGCTGCACATGCGCAGAATGGCCTCGGCAGCCATTTTGCACATGGGCAGTGAAGATGTCAGAAGCCTTAAGGTCTTCAGAGTTTCGGGACCGGCGTGGGACCTAGAAGAAAAGAAGAAGAAAGAAGATTAGAAGAAAAGAAGAAGGAAGAAACGAAGAGAAGACCCAGCTGCCCAGCAAAGAAGCCGGCTCTGCTGCCAGTGGCTGGGTCTCCAACATTGCAGGCGGGAGCTGGCTACGCCACTGGGCAGCCAGGCCTGGCAGCAGAGCCGGCTCCCACCGGCAGCGGATGAGACCCAGCCACCAGCAGCAGAACCAGTGCCCCAACTGGCGGCGGCCATCACCCCCACCTCCACCAGGACCCGGGACCACAGGCAAGATGCTTTAGGGAACCCGAGGGAGGGGTGTAACACCAGGCTCCAGCAGGTGGGGGTGTTAGGGGGTAATCGATCTGCACCCTCCAAGACCAGGAGCGAGTGGGGGGATGCCCCGGGAAGGATTTTGGTGACCGTTTGTGTTCTGTTGGCTCCCCTGTGTCTCGGAGTCGTAGGCTTTCCCATTGACGTCAGTGGGAAAGATCCGACACTGGTAGGGGATTCGAAACACAGGGGAGCCGACACCGATAGAAACTGACACCGATAATCAGCCTGGAGTCCCACCCCTACTAAATCAGTTTAGAATCAGTACTGTTACCGTAGTTACCCTAGTGACCAAAATGGCATACAGCATTCTGAATTTGCAAAGGTGCATTCCCCAACCATGTTGCTAGGATGGATTCTACAATGGACCCAATCCTAAACATATTTGCACAGGAATAAATCCCCATTGAGTACAATGAGATTTGCTCATAAGCAACTGTGTTTACGATTGGGGTCAGAGTCTCTGTTTGGGACTTTAGGAATGTGATAGTGCATGACTGTAGCACATACAAGGGACATCCCAGTCAGCCTGAAATCCTGGTTTCAGGCAACCCGGCACATTTATTTATTTACATTTAATACCCCGCAACCCATCCTGCCAGCTCGGGGCAGCTAACAAAGTATAAAAACATATAAAAATAAAATACATAAATATAAGTACAATACAAAAAAACAAATTAGCATAAAACTGGAACAGAAAGAAAAAAACCAATCAACCCGACCACCCTCCCACTACCCGTCATCCCCGCCAAAAGCCTGGCAGAAAAGCCAGGTCTTGCACAGTTGGCAGAAGGAGGGCAAATCCAGGGACAAATAGACCTCCAATGGGGAGGGCGTTCCACAGCTTTGGGGCAGCCACCAAGAACGCCCTTGTCACGGGTTGGAGGTCCGCACCCCCACTTTACAGGGTTTGAGTGACTCAGTTTCCCTTGTGCACAGCCCTCTTGAATTAGTTTCTCTCGCTGGCTAAGTCAAGTCTGCCACAGTGAAACTCCTTTGTCCCTCAAGGGCCCGATCCTTCCCGTTTACAGACTCTTTACTCTCTGGGTTCGCAAGAGCTTGAGGGCTCTTGTTGCTCACTTGTGTTCCAAGAGTAAAATCATGCCTCTCTGCTCATGGTTTCTCCAGCCCGCTGCTGCCAGGCTTTTCGTATGCAGATGTACAAGATGGCTCTGAGAGAGAACTCTTAGAAATCTCTCCTTATATCTCCTGGAGGAAACTCTTCGAGGCTTCTCGAATTCCCTTTGTTCTTGTTATCAGCTTTTCTGTGTCAGTTTGCACGTAGGCAATGTCAGCCTGCATTAGCATATAAATGTCTCTGGCCATTCGTCTGGGGCCAGGGTTCCCCCAAATACACATCTTTGTCTCTCTTTGCATTTCCTGGAGCTTGTCACGTGTTACATCTCTGATCTGGATTTTACAGTTCTTCATTGTAACATTACATACACGTGGAACCTCTTGTATTATGTATTTGTCAGACTTGTAGTCTACAGGTGTTGTTCCACATGGATGCAATGTTGCGTTTTGCATTTACATATTTACCAGACCTGTAGTCTACATGTGTGCCCGTGTTACACGTGTGTGACCCTATGTTCCTCCATGACAGCCCTCTCCATAGTTCCCACCAGGATACTTGGGGAACTTCAAGGAGGGTGCTCCCGGAAGACCACAGGGGCCGATCCAGGACCTGGGGAATGAGGTGGTCCTGCAGGTATATGGGGCCCAGACTGCATAGGGCTTTATAGATCAATACCAGCCAACACCTTGAATCGGGCCCGGAAAACTATAGGCAGGCAGTGCAAAGAACTGAGCACCAGTGTTACATGCTCCCGGCACCCCGTCCCTGGGAGGAGATGGGCCGCCACATCCTGCACCAGCTGTAGTCTCCAAACCATCACCAAGGGTAGCCCCACATAAAGCGCATTGCAATAGTCCAGTTTCAAAGTGTCCAAGGTATAGATGATAGTGACCAGGTCAGAGTTGAAGATATAGGGCCGAAGCAGACATATCAGATGTAATTGACAAAAGGTGCTCTTTGCCACCGCCATCACCTGAACATCCAGGCAAAGCCATGAGACGAGGAGCACCCCCAGACTCCAAACCGGGAGGGGAGAACCCCATCAGTGATGGGAGTCACCAACTCCACTGCCCTTCCCACTAACATCACCTCCATCTTGTCAGGATGCATCTTCCGACAGTTTGCTCTCTTCCAGTCCCGCCCCCACCAGCTGCCAAACACCAAGTAAGCACAGAGACTGCCGGGCCTGGGTCAGATGAAAGAGAGAGAGAGAGAGAGAGAGAGAGTTGGGTGTCATTAACATACCGAACATCAAACTCTCTCACAACCTCCCCCAAAGACTTCATGTACACGTTGAACAAGAGAGGGGCAGAATAGAACCTTGCAGAACGCCACATGTGAGGTCCCAGGGGTGACAAAGAAGGGTCCCCCAGGACCACTTGCTGGGTCCTACTGGACAGGAAAGAGCAGAACTATTCAAGAACAAGCATCTCCTGATAAACCGTATCAAAGTCAGCAAACAGATCCAACAGAATAAGTAAGATGGACCTGCCCTGATGCAGCTCCTGGTGAAGGTCGTCAACCATGGCACAGATCTAGGCCCTCCCTTTCTTCAACATGTCCTTAAGCACCCCACCTCCAATGTCTATGTAGCCCTCCGAGCTTATACTAGTTTTTCAAAATGGCCCCCAGGAGGGAAAGGTGCCCCCACCAATGGCATAGAAATTAGCGGCAGGGGTGCTTAAGGGCTGCATCCAGGAAGAGAAGCATCCAGATCAGAACTGTCCGTTATCCTGACGTGCATGCCGTCTGCGCCCTTATCCTGAGCTCAGTCTTTCAGTGCTTCGGGGTAGGAACAGGATCCAGAAAATGGCAAAGGACCAAAATAAAAACTAACCATGGGCCCCACTAAAAGAGTGAACCCAGAATACGGGAGCAGCAATGGGGGCATGCCCACAAGGATAGCAGATGGAGCCATGTCACACAGCCATGATCTAGACCTTCCCCTGCCTGAACGCACCCCTCAAGCACCAGCAGGAGAAGGGGGGGCAAACCTGGGAAGGTGGGAAACCCAAACAGAAGTAGAGGAGGGAGGAAGAAAGAGAAATTGGGGGGGGGAGGAGAATCCAAATGACAGAGAGGGAGAGAAAAAATGGGAGGCATGACTCCAGCCCCACCTGCTGCACTTGTCTGCTGTGATTGACTGGGGGCACTGACTCCATCTCCCCTCCAGATGGGCTATCAGCCAGGTTGTTGGCTGGGAGGAGGGGGGAACTACAGAGAGTCACCAACCCACCCACCCCCTACTCCAGCCCCTTCCCTGTACTGAACTGGAGTGACATTCCTGGAGCCCCATCAGCCACACCTTTGCGCAGGGAAGATTTCTCTTCCTGCTCCTGCTAGTGCCCCTCGGTCTCCTTCACAATTAAAGCAGGCTCATGCACAGAAGGCAGAAGCAGAGAGCAGCCTTCTGCACATTCACCTGCTCTCATTATGGTAATACAGGTAGCATAAGCATCAAAGGCTGGGGAGCTCAGAGCAGGCTACGCATGTGTGCTAAGGAAGTCCTGGCAGCAGCGATAGCAGTATTGGCAGGGTCCATAACCCTCAAATGGTAGAACCACCCATGATCCAGAGAACAACTTAAATGGAATTTTGTAAGGTTTTAAATGTTTGAGACAAGTAAATCCAAAGGATGTAGGTGGGTCAAAATGGAGACAGGCCCCAGTTTAACTGGGATTTGACTCCCAACTTTTAAAGTTTGTATGGGGGCGGGGGGTTGTACTGATCACTTTGAATATTTGTTAATGTTCTTTTTATGAATCTGTATTTATTTATTTATTTATTTTATTTTTAAATTTATATCCTGCCCCTCCTGCCCACAGGGCGGTGAACAACATTTCATTTAAAACAATAATAAAATTTTAAAACAATTTAAAATACACTACATGGGGCTATGTATTTTATATTGCAGTTGGATTTTTAATTTTGTTGTAAGCCTCCTCAAGTCGTCTTTGGGTGAGTAGGGTGGGGTAAAAAAATAATAATTAATAAATAAAGCCCTACTAAAAACTTAACTCCTCTTTCTATCAAGTTTACCAAGGCCAACCTTAGAATTTTGGGGTACTAGAGCAAAAATAAAATGGAGGACCCCCATGGGCCTCTCCTCCATAGCCCCACCCCTTTAACCACTTCCTGCAGGGTCCTGCCCTCCCCCACCTTCATAGGCAGAATTGCCACCTATGCACATTTTTAATGAACATTACATTTTACTTAGAAATATATGTTGCAGGACCTGTATTGGCATCTAAGGCACCAATACAGGGCCTGCAACATGTATTTTTAATGTGTTCCTTCAAAATTCACATAGGTAACAAACTTTCTAGTAGGGGAGGTAAGAAGAATGGGGGCAGGGCCTTGCAGGAAGCAGCTATCCAGGGGCTGAAAGTCATAGGCAGGGAGAGGGTGCTGCAGAAATAGTCCTGGGACTGGCCCTGCTAGCTCCTCATCCTCACCAGCTTGTTTACTGGTGCACCTTTCAGTGCCTATCACTTACGATCACCTTCTCCCCAAAGAGTTGTAAGAAATGAGACAATAGCCCACACCAGGTGGGTGTCCCCCTGCCTGTTTATTAGGTGTTTGCCCCCACCGTGACACGGCCTCCACCTACCAGAATTTCAGCCCCCACTCACGGAGGGGTCCCAGAGAATGTGAAGCCTACAGTGTGGGCAAATGTAGGCTAACGTGGGCCCACACATCAAGTAGGTTGCATGCAGCACCTTGACACATACAGCACCAGAAATGCTAGAGTGTCTGAGAAGTGACTGCTTCCTGACCCAGACTCTCCACTCTTGCCCTCATGAGCACCGCCATTGCGGGCTGTCCCACAAGCATATCAAATACATATAGAGGCAGGCTGCCCATTTATTAAGCTGGACACGCTAAGCATGCGAGTGAGAGTTATGCAGACTGAACCCAAACTCCAGCAGGCTATTGTATCATTTCTTAACACCCTTGGCTAAGCATGTGTCTTCTCAACTGCATGACTATATTTCAATCTTTTTCTATCAGCCTCTCTCCCTTATTTTCCCTCCCAGATTATAAGCCCACCCCCAAACCACCAGGCAGGGACCTACCTCTAATTAATGACTGCTCAGTGCCAAGCACCTTGCTGGTGCTATATAAGTGATAATAACGAGATGCCCAAATGAGAAAACAAGCAGCAAAATACAATAGTGTGAGCTGTTGTTTCTGGCGCTTCTAATATTGATGGTGGGATTTGGAAACAGCTACTTTCCTCTGAGGTAGGAAGGGGTACATGCTTGGAAGAGTATTTAGGTGGGGATGGTGAAGGGGACTTCCCCATGTTAGGGAATGGATAAGATGGGATTGTGCAGGAACAGCTGGGAGAGGAATATGTGGTTAACCATAGCCCCTTTTGAGGGGCAGGTATGGTCCAGGTGAAAAAAAATCAAGCAGGGAAAGGGAACTCACATGGTTGTCAAGAGAAGTGGGAGTTCGGAGTGAGTCAGTAGAATGAGACCAATGTGGTAGGTTTGGGGTTTTGCAGTGGGACAGTTGTATTTTATACACTGTTAGCCACCCTGAACCTTTGGGGAAGGACAAGATAAAAATGTCAATAAATACATACATACTCTTGCGGGGGTGGGGATAACTGTTTTCTTATGAAGGAAAACAACCCAAATGCTCACCTTCCCAAAACTGTCAAATTGCTCAAGAAAACTGGAGACCATCAGAGATTACAACCTTTGAAGACTAGGACAATCTGATCTTTCCACTTTTAAAGAGTCCCAAGTAACCCAGGTGCTGCTGTTCTTCTCATGGAGGTGGGGGTGGAGACTAGAGAGCAGGAAAGTCCTATATGTCTTCAGGATCCAAAGCTGTCTAGGAGGCCATGCTGGGCTAATCAAAGAGACTAATTTCTGGACTTACATATGGGTGAAGAATTTTTGCTAGAATTGTGCAATGACTTTTGCAAGTCTTTACCTGCATACACTCCAACTGTTTCTCAGCATCAGGCTCGTTGAAGTGAAAGTGACTTACACAGCCAGAGTACTTCTGGGCTTGGAACCACTGGGTGCAGTCAGTGTAACTACTTGTATAATAATCAGTAAAGCTACACAGAGTAGTTAGTTTCCCTTACGTGCTAAAGGGAGTGTTTACAGGACCATGACCTAAGTGTTCATATAATCTCCCCTGGAAATACTTGCACAGATTTGCTGTTGGTGAAATCCTGACTTCGCTGAAGCCAATAGTTAAATTCTCACTGGTTGTCAGTGCCACTCTGATTATATCTGCAGCCTTCACTGGAATCTGAATTGCACTTTCTATCCTAGAAAGTTTTTCTTTTGCTTGATCAGTGACTTAGAGCACATTCACACCTTCAGAAAAATGCATGTTTTAATACAGCATGAGAATGTGAATGTGAAAAAAACTTCCCTCCTCCTTTCATACACTGATTTTTTTTTTGCATATGTTTGCCGTGCATTGTAGTTAATGTGATTGCCACCATTCCTTCCTTCTGCATCTCTAATAGTGTTTTCCACCAGTTCCTCCCCACAAGCACGACATTCAACACCTCCCCTCCACCCCGTGACCCTCTTTGCAATTCCATGCTGTGAATCCGGAAGGGCAGTCTGCTTTCCTTTGTGTTGGTCTCAGAAATGACCAGTGTTTTTGGAGGCGCATGGCTCTCAATATGTGCCTTTGTGCAATCTTTCCAATGCTGAGAACTTCCAGATTTTTCAACATGCACGCTTGTAAAGGAAGGATTTCGGTGCCTTGACATCCGCATTTTTTATAACCAGTTTAGGGCTGAAACATGCAGGATGGTATGTTCCAATACTCCATGCACAGAAAGGAAAAATGCAGGGTTTTCCTGAAGGTGTGAATGCGGTCAGAGTATCATTAATAGCAACGATAATGATGTCGTATGGCTGCAAAATGTGCTCTGCTTTTAAGAGATGACTAACTACAGATTCTGATTTATTACCAAGAGTTCGATTGGATTCTCAGTGTGCTATGCTAGCAAAAGTCCCACGGAAGCAATCGAGGCTTGGACCAGCACAGTTTTGAGGACTGGAGCCTTTATTTCTCTTTTGTCAAGTAACAGATGGATTCTGAGCCCAAATGGGCATATTTTATCCTCTTCAGAAAATCTTGGGAGAAGAGGAACATTAGTGTGAGAAAACTCCACAGGTTTAGCTTCCTGATGGGAGTTTTGTGGCTCAGCTCTCTCAGTAACTCTTAATTCAGCCATATCCAGCTCTCCATCCTGTGCTAGAGCGTGCCAGGGAGACTGCAAAGTATCTGCCAATGCCTCTATTGCAGGATTTTCAGTTTCTTGGTCATCATGGGCCAGATCACCTCATGGAAATTTGCAGGCGGGCCATATTGCCATGTGTATAAATATGGGGAAGCTAGTATACCTACCTCTAAAGTGGTAGGGTAATCAAACTCTGTTCAAACTTATCAAGGGACATTTTTAGACACACGTTAAAGTTCCGGATGTTTCAATCTTCTGGGTTTACAAGTCCACAAGTACATTCCGGATTCATTTCTCTCACACACACCGCCCTGAGGCAGTTCCTGGATGCATTCTTCACACAAACACTTCCCTGAGGAAGCCTAAAGTAGCTGCAGCTGTAGACGTGACAGGCTGCCATGGAAACCAAGTGACCACAGCTGCCTGGAGCAAAGCAGTTTACCAGGAGAACCTTTTACACACAAAAGTTTTGGGAGAAGTTTCATGCAGAAGTTCAAAGATCCGGATGTTTAAGATCTGATGTGTAATTTAGATGCACAGAAAGTTCTGGATGCTACAGCAAACATCCAGGAGAATTGTGTGTCGAAAAACACCCAATATGAACTGTGTAAGTGAAACAAGCAAACTTTGGAGCTGTTATTGCATAACATCCTTCTGGAAATTTGTATTTTAAAAATACTGATATTTAATAAAATAAAATGTAATGGCCATGCACCAAATGGAATCCTACAGTGGCCAGCCCTGCTCTAGAGAAATTTTCAGATGCATCAAGCCCTCTCAGCTACCCCGCCACCACCCCAGCACAACTAGGGTTACCATAAATGCACATTTTTAGAGGGCACTTATGAGATATACAGGTTGCAGGGCTGCATTGGTTCCAACTAGTGGCCAATGTAGGGTTCCATTTGGTGCATGGCCATTAAATTGTATTTTATTAAGATATCAGTACTTTAAAAATACAAATTTCCAGAAGGATGTTTTGCAGCAACAGCTCCAAACTCTGCTTGTTTCACTTGCACAGTTCAGGTTGAAAAGTTTGAACGGGGTTTGACTAACCTTGCCACTATAGCGGTAAGTACAATGGTTGAAAGATTGGTTCCAATGCAGCCCTGCAACATGTATATCTCATATGTGCCCTCTAAAAATGTGTCTATATGGCAACCCTAAGCACAACCCCCACTGGAGGGGGAATTTTGGAACAACCCATGACAAGAAAGAGAACAAGGTTATCCAGGGGAGGCAGGAGGCAAGGCTGGCCTGTTCCAATTTAACAAGCATGGGGAACACGGTGGTGAGGGCAAATTCCTCCCACACTTAGTTTCCTCCATGAGGAAAGTTTCTCTGCTCAAATTTGTACCTCCTGTGCAGGGTGACTATTGCTGGCACCCTAGAAACAACTTAAAAGCTGCCTTTTCTTGCGTTTTCAAAATGATGGTTACAGCATGGCACACTGAAGTCTTTCTTTGCACCTATAAGGATATAAGTAGTGCCATATCCCATCACACTAATGGTCCATCCAGCCCAGTATCTTGTCTCTGACACCAACAGCTTTGGTTGCTTCAGAAAAGTGCACAAGAGATCATAATGGAGTGAACCATTTCCTGTTATTCACTCCCAGGAAATTGATCACATATGAGGGGCAGACATTTAACTTTTGTAAAATGAAAGAACTTCAGTAATTAAAAAGGTAATGTATTCTGCGAAAGGATTTTGTTTAAAAGCTGCATTTGTTTTCTAATTTTATTGGTTGGGGCTAGCATGAGGGGCAGGGTTATTCCGTGTGATGGGGTGAGGTTGTGTTCTGCTAAATTGGGATTCTTGTTCTCATTCCTGAGTGTTCTTGGTTGACGGTAATTAGCTGCAATAGGGTGTGAATTAGGTCAGTTCTCAAGATGTTCATGTTTACTCTGGATGCCAGTTTGGTCTTTGTGAGACCCAAGGAGCACTTCTCCATCCATTAAAGTCATTGGCTCAGCTCCCACTGGCTTTAATGGTTGGAAGATTGCACTTCTAACATAGCAAAAGGCAAAGGTGAGTCATCTCCTCTCTGCCACAGGATGCTCTAGATTGGGGCTCAGAGTGAGCCAATATATGCCTGAGTGTGTGTGCGCGCATGCGCGCGCACACACACACACAGTACTCTGAAGGGAGCAGGATCCCAACCTTGATTACCACCAGCAGGGCCAGACCCTCCGCCCCCACAGGATGCTCTGGGCTGGAGCTCCAAGCATGGCTACACACCACACCCCCAACACACATACACACACAACTGCAGAGCATCTGTGGCGACAGCCCCCCAGCACCTCCACAGGCTGCTCAGACCTGCAGTGCCACATAACGATGTGGATCTGGGCTGGGGGGGAAAGGGTCCCCACTCCTGTCATAAAGCCACCCTTATCAGTCCCTCTGCCAGTCTAAACTGGTTTAGAGACTATGGGTGAAATCCTGATTTCATCTAAGTCAATCACTGTAATTCTGCTCTTGAAGTGCAACAACTGAGAACTCTCCCTGGGCCAGAAGTACCATTTCTACAGCCTCCTCGTCTTTGCAAATACCTTTAATTAAAGTTATTCCTCTTCAAATCAATATTTTTATACTTTTTAGCTACTTCCTTGGACCCTTAATATCTTTTCATAGACTTTCTTTAATATCCTTTCACAAAGTACTGGGCGTCAATGGGACTACTCCAGAATCAGTCGTTTGTTGATTGCAGCCACAGGGCACAAGCCTCCACTCATTGGAGTCAATGGCAATGACTATAATAGTGAAGCTCTGAGCCCAGAGTCACTAGTAGGGATGGGCGAACGCAGTTCAGATGTTCGGACTGAACTCAGTCTGTTTGGACATCCGAACCGAACTCTTGAATGACCAAACAGTTCAGTTGTGTTTGGAGGCAGAAAAAACGTCTTTCCAGGGCCGAAAATTAGGTTTCGGATTCGCTATTTTTGACTGTTTGGCCACATTCGGCCAAACCAAACTAGGCTGAACTGAACCATCAAACCCGAACTCGGGTTTCGAACCAAACGACCGAACATCTGAACATCCAAACCGCGTTCGGTTTGCCCATCCCTAGTTTAAAAAGTAAAGAATTCAAAATGAGTCTTCACAGAGACTACTGTAGGACTCAGTTCTGTAAAGGGATGCAGTATACAGACCTCTGGGTGTTTTTAGATGGGGTGGGGCAGCCTGCCCCCGGCAGCTACTCTGGGGGTGCACCTCACATGTCTGTCTGCTCCCAGCCCCACCTGGGTCTGCTTTAGGCAGATCAAATTTTCATTTCATTTTTTATTTATATCCCTCACTCTCTCTCCAAAGGCGACTCGAGGTGGCTCACAACAAAAATGAAACCACCACACAATAAAGCATAACAACTGTGTTAAATCCCATGCAGGGGACACAGTAACAATAGGAACATAACAACCCACCTTCTACAATACCACACAATAAATCACAACAGCTGGGCTTAATCCCACATAGGGAACCCAGAAACAAAGGCAAAGAAAACCCATCTCTATACAATAGATCAAATATTAGTCATAGTTACAGCTCAGTTGATCTACCCTACCCCCCACCGGTATCAGTTCTACATTCACCCCTTGCTCCCACCAGAGGTATCCTATAACCAACCTCAAACCATCCCCTGCTGCCACCAGGAGACACCCTCGACTCACCCCCCTCTCACAAGGGAGAGACAGAGGCCCATATAACATCATACCAGTGGGAGTACATATATCTAAACAGTATCTAAACCCTCTACAACCCCCCACAACCTCCTGGCCCAACCAAAGGGCAGACCCCTTTGGTCGTGCCCCCGACACGCACCTCCAGCTGCCCCCGATGTTGTGGGGAGTGGCCCGGAAGAGAGTGGCTCAAGGCCCTGCCCCCGCAAGGGTGGGAGGGAAGGGACAGTGAGTCCATGGCCCTTCACCGGCCAGATAGCAATCCCCCACCCACAGTACCAGGTAATGGTGTCTGTTGTCATCATGGGGAGGGGGGGAATCTTCTACGCTACACTGGCCACCCTGCCACTTCTGACCACCCGAACCTGCTGCTCTTCTCCTCCCTCCAGGCGGCTGCCCCCGATGTTGTGGGGAGCGGTCTGGAAGACAGTGGCTTAAGGCCCCGCCCCCGCAAGGGTGGGAGGGAAGGGACAGTGAGTCCATGGCCCTTCACCGGCCAGATAGCAATCCCCCACCCACAGTACCAGGTAATGGTGTCTGTTGTCATCATGGGGGGGGGGCGGGAAATCTTCTACGCTACACTGGCCACCCTGCCACTTCTGACCACCCGAACCTGCTGCTCTTCTCCTCCCTCCAGGCGGCTGCCCCCGATGTTGTGGGGAGGGTACCCATGGTCTACCCTCATGGCACAGAAACCACCCCATACACAAACCCTATCGAGTTGTGGACAGATTGCCCAACGCTCTAGGCTGGTGCCTGCAGCTCTATAATGTTGCCAGGACACCAGCTGACCAAGAGTGGAGCTGCAGTGTGGGTCCACCAAGCAGACGAACAGCAGCTCTACTCTGGGCTGGTGGCCTGAGTTTAGCCAGCGCGCTCCTCTAGTGGCACTCCAGCGTGTTACAGCCCTGCTTGCAGCACCCTATCTCAGAGGATCTCATTTGGCAAGCCGCCTTGAGACAGACCAGACCGTCTTGGGGTGAAGGGGGCTAGCGCTGCTGTCCCCCAGACCTGCAAATTCATTGTGCCTGCAAAGCATCCAGCTAACAGAAATGCCTTTGCTGGTCCACACCTTTTGAATCCACAAATCTAGTAGAGTCCTGCCAATTGCTGTATCTTTGGGCACAGCATTATGTGTGGGGACATGCACACAAACATGTTAATGAACAATGACCACGTAATAAGCGGCCACATTCAACACCCACTCGTGGGCAGTCATTGTGCTGTTTGTTAACACCCACAGAAACCACACTATTTCAACCTGAGATTTCCACCTATGTGGCTAATAAAATAGCATATTACTTACTTGCTGTAATGGTGTCTTCTCTTTTCTGCAGTGATCCTATAGTTTAATTAAACAGTATCTAGCTGAAGCAGTGCGGATCCAGGAAAGCTGGAGTCCTGTGTTAAATTGTCTTGTGGTTTTCCTCCATCATAGGAATTGATGGACACCCACTGACTCAATAACAAAAGGAAACTTATTACAATTCATTTTTGATGCTCAGTTAAATAGAACATCCCCTTCAGTAGCCAGGGCTCCCTACACTACAGTTCTGTAGGTTACACATATGTCATATCTAGTTTGTTTGTGGGCCCAATGTGCTGGGGAACTCCCTTCCAAACCAGTTGCTGCAGGCCCTACGCAGACCAGGGTGTCCTATCCTTGAAGTTCCGCATGCACGTATTTTACACCAGTACTTCTAGCATTTGTGTTGGCATTTCAAGTTTATTCATGAGCCCCACATATTGGGGACCCCTATGGGCCCTTCCAACACATCAGTTACTGCCAGTTTGCACTATTCTGGATCTAACCCTGAGCTGAGGTCCCATTTTCAAGTGCTGTCTGAAATCGCTTGCCAAAGGGTAGCAGCTGAAGCTAAAGTAACTTAACAGCTATTACCATAAATTGACAAAGTGCACCACCTATTGGCAATTCTTTGAAGATAACCACAAATTAGGCAATCCTGTTTCACGTTGTGGCTTGTTTTGCCATTTTTAACACAGTTTATAAAAGAATAATTGTATAGACACATATTACATTCCCTGTGACTTACCAGTTGAATACTGGCACAACTAGATTGAAAGGATATACTAATGTTACTCTAGTAGCCTGCTGTCCTAAATGCTGCCCTGGTGGAGTCCTCTTGACATCAGTGGGACTCTGAAATCGTACTCAGCCCAATCTTCTTAAAGAAGAGCACAGCTCCCAGCATTTCAAGCCTGCCTTTCACCAGTAAGCTTCACCTCTCTATGAATAAGTGTTTGCCTCTTCCCATACTTGAACACACACACACACACTTCCCACCCTTTTAAGTGCATAAAGAGAGGCAGCAACTCTTTTATCTTTTCACTTAGTTTCTTGCCATTTCATCCAGGGGCATAGCTATCAAAGGGACAGGAAGGACATTTATACTGGGGCCGAAGCTGAGAGGGGCACAAATCCTGTCTTGACATGGCCGTGCGGAGAGTGAGCTGAGCGGAAGCGCATGCAGCGCACAACATGGGTGGGATGCACTTGGCAGGTGGTAAAGAATGGAGCAAGCAGCGGCAGCCTGAAGCAGGCAGAGCAGCCGCAGCCTCCAGGGCTCAGGTGCAGCAAGGGGAGGGAGGAAGAGGAGCCGCAATGTCAGGAGTGACTCTGGAGGCAGAGCAGTGGACTCACCGGACTTACCTTGTAAGCTGTCAGTTTTCTGCAATAAAGACAGTGGGCATTTTTACACACACCTTAAAGTGCTGGTCTTTCAATCTTCTGGGTTTACAAGTCCACCAGTAAGTTCTGAATGCATTCTTCTCACACGCTCTGCCTTGAGGCAGTTTCTGGATGCATTCTTCATACAAACACTGCCCTGAGGCAGCCTAAAGTAGCCACAGCTGTAGACATGAGGGGCTGCCATGGAAACCAAGTGACCACAACTGCCTGGAGCAAAGCAGTTTACCAGGAGAATTTTTTACACACAAAAGTTTTGGGAGAAGTTCTATGCAGAAGTTCAAAGAGCCAGATGTTTAAGATCTTGGTGAGTGATTTAGACACACAGAAAGTTCAGGATGTAACAGCAAACATGCAGGAGAAATGTGTGTGTAAAAACACCCACTGTGGGGAGAAGGGAGGGGTGTCCATTTCTTGCACCTAGGTCCATTCCAACCTGGCTACGCCCATGATTTCATCATCTCTCCATTTGTCCTCAAGTACTTTCCCTGGGAGGCATCCAGGAAGGAGATGCCTGAAGCTTGGATACTCCTATTTTTGTCTCTCTATCCTGAAAAAGGAACAGTAAGATTCTAAGGAGGGGCTGTCCCTCCTAAAAAGGGACTATTAGAAGTTATGGAAGGGTTTGTGTAACTGAAAAGCTTGCTTACTCTCACCAAGAAAAGTTGATCCAGTGATAGGTAGTCTTACCTACTTTGGGTGCAATCCTCCAGCCATTAAAGTCAATGGAAACTGAGCCATGGACTTTAACAGATGGAAGATTGAGCCCTTTGACATGTTTCTCTAATAACCAAGATCAACACAACATCTACACTCCATGAGCGTGACAACAAATATGGGCACTAAATGCACATTACAGCCAGCCCCTGACCTAGAGAAATTTGGGCCTAAGCTTGACACATACCCAAGGCAGCCATGTTTGTAGGCTGAGATATGAGGTGGTCCTACCCATTCCCACTCTCCCTCCTCCCCCCACCCTCGGAGGGTCATAATGCCACAGCACTCCATAAAGGGCAGGGCTATATCAGAAAAGGGGTTAGGCTAAAGCATTCCCTCACCCCTTTCCCACATGACCATGCCCTCAATCAAGAGTGCTGTGACATCAAAGCATTTTGTGGGGGCATGGTGACCCCAGCCCAGCACAAGACTTGTCAGGTCCAAGGAGAATTGGGTCTGGTTGCAGTCCTCTCCCCCAGCCCCCATCCTCATGGAGATGGTTGCTGAATTGGCAGGGAGAAAGGCTCTTTATTTTGTGGTTAATTTACCATAACTTTGTTGGACCATCAAATTAACCATTATTTTAAGGAATCACAAAAAAAACAAACCAATCTGAAACAGACTAAGCATATGGTGAACCTGGACCTGGCTTGGTAGAGTGTGCTTCTGATAACATACAAGATAGTGTCACAAGAGAAAATGACTTGCAGAAAGAGAAGCCAGGAACAAGCAACAGGGAAATTAATCTGAACCTTGCTGGGGAGATGGTGCTTCTGGCAATGCACAAGCTAGAGAATGAGACTTGCAAGAGAACAAGCTGGGGTCTAGTGACAATGAGAGAACAGTTATCAAACCTGATAGATCTGGCAGTGATCCGGCACTGTGGAGTAACACTGATAATTGTTTCAAGATTTTTGAATTACTAAGAGTTCAGCTGCATGTCAAAGTAAGTATGTACCAAATTACTCTGCTTCTACGATTGGTGGGAAGATTCTGATGTTGGGCTGAAACCAGATCTTCAGATACAATCAATCTGTGATGGATCCACCCAGTCTGGCGGCGACAGAGACTGGCCCCATTCCATCAGATGAGCTGGCCCTCGTGGTAGTGCACGTGCACTACATATTAAACCCTTTTGTGCGTGTGTGAAAAGGAATTTTGTGTAGCATGCATGTGCAAGATGACACCATGCTTTCTCATCTTCCATAAGATGGTGCCATCACCCTCATGCACACTACACAAAATTCTTTTTCAGACATGTGCAAAAAAGTTTAATGTGTGGTGTGCATGCGCAAGATGGCACTGCACTACTAGGAGCGCCACCATCAGAATAGACAGCGGAAATCTGACATGGTAAAAAATCCTAACTGGTACGATAAATGGACTTGGATAACATCATACAAGATTTTTCCATCCGTAAAGCTTGAAAGAAGCCACTTATTTGAAATGTAATAAATGCTGTTTTTTCTATTTGTGCCTTTGTCATATTTTGTTACATAGTTAACACTGGTAATTCTCTATCATGTGGGGTGGCTGGGGCAGTCATCTTTGGGCCTCATGCTTTGCAGACCCAAGACCCCAAGAATTCTTAATCCACTCCTGAAAGAGTGGAGGGATGGAGGGCTCTATGCAGGGTTGCTACTTTATGACCTTGTACAAGTATTTAGCTCACTGCTGTAAATTTATTTATTTATTTGCATTTCTTAGCCGCCCCCTCATGCCCATGGCATCCCAGGGCGGCTTACAACACAAAAGTAACAATAATTTATAATAACAATCAACCACACAAAAAATTAAAACATTAAAACATCTAAAATTACCTAAGAGCAACCCCCCCCACACACACACACTTTTATCCCACCCCTCCTCTCCTCCTCCGAAGGCCTGAGAGAACAGCCAAGTCTTGCAGGCCTGGCAGAAGGTCAACAGACGTGGAGCCAGATGGGCTTCCTCCAGGAGGGAGTTCCACAATCGCGGCCCGGCCACTGAGAACGCCCTCTGCATTGTAGCCCCCCGCTTTATGTGGGGGATTTCCAAAAAGGCGTCCCCAGCAGACCGAAGGGACCTCTCTGGGGCATGGAAGGTGAGGCGGTCCCTGAGGTATGAAGGACCAAGACCATGTAGGGCTTTATAGGCCAAAACCAACACCTTGAATCTGGCTCAGTATGCTACAGGCAGCCAGTGCAGCACGCGGAGCACAGGAGTAATATGCTCCCGTCGGCTCATCCCTGTCAGGAGACAAGCCGCCACGTTCTGCACCAGCTGCAGCCTCCGAACCAGCATCAAGGGAAGCCCCACGTAAAGCGCGTTTCAGTAGTCCAGCCTCGAGGTGATGAAGACATGGATGAGGGTGGCCAGGTCGGGTCTGGAAATATATGGACGCAGCCTCCACACCAGATACAGCTGGTGGAAGGCAGCCTTCGCCACCATCTCCACCTGCTGATCTAGGTGGAGATCTGAGTCCAATAATACTCCCAGATTCCGATCTTGCTGGGCTACGGGAGGGCGGACCCCCTCTATGAGTGGAGCCAACACCTCCCTCGCCCTACCGACCACCATCACCTTCTTATCAAGATTGAGCTTCAGCCTGCTCTGCCGTAACCAATCCGCCACCGCCTCCAAACATTGGGACAGTACTGATAAAGGCACTTGACAGAGGAAATTGTGCATTGGTGTAATCTGGACTTGGGGATGTGTGGCGTAATACACCAGATCCTGCAGGCACTAACCCCAGACGAGGGTCATCCATTATACCAGTCCTTACAGATGATTTCTGCTGTTACAATCTGCACTGAAACTCAAGTTGGCAGCAGGGTTTTCAGAGTATTTTTTTTTTTTATTAAATCAAAAAAATCTGACAATTCAAAAGAAAATCCTAACTCATAGGGTGATAATAAACATGACAGGGGCCTGTTATGGCCTGTCTGGGCCAGGGACTCACATTTATTAACGGGGTGTCAGATGTGGGCCCATTGCTGCCCAGGCCCGGTGGCAGGCCCAGATGTGATCGCCTAGATGATTCCAGACCCACAGCCTGGGACAAGGGCTTCCCAGGCAGGCCAACATGAGTCACAGCAGGCCCACGCATCTGTTAGCGGCCCCATCCCCCACCGGAGATTGGGGAATGCCATGATGGGCAGCCATGGGCTGCCTGTGATTGGCCACCATGGTTGCCTGTCATGGCTGGGGCTAGGGGTGCTGGCCACACCTCTGTTCTGTTTCCCTACTGGTGGGGGGGGAGGGCGAGGGAGAAACAGGCAAGGACTCACCAGCCAGGCACACGTGTGCTGTGTGCCCCTACCTGACTGCACCAGGGCTGCCCTCCTTCGGGAGCGTGTGGCTGGCAGCGCACCAGCTGCACATTTATTTTCACCCATAGTCTCCTCCAAAAGCATCCTATGGAGCGGCCTTGTCCAAAGTCCTAATGATTCTACTTCATGCTTTTGCAGTCCTTTCAGGCTGCTGCGTATGCTGCTGCCAGGACATGTGAGAGGACACAGTATTGATTTCATAATAAAAGATAAATGAGAAGCATGAAACCCTAAGGTCTGCATGCTTCAATTACTGTCAGCTAGGATGCTAGCTATGTAACAGAAATACTTGTTCCCGACAGCATTTTTATTGGGGTGACCAGGATTGGGAGGCATCCTCAGAAATAAAGCAAGGTAAATTTATTTTACATCATGCTCTAAACACCACCAAAGAGAAGCCCAAAACTACAGAGTCATGAGTATCTTCTTCTCTGCTGTGCTGCTAGACACATACAAATCGAGTGAAAGTCTAGTTCCGCTGCAATCAATTACAAACATCTATTGACTGCAATGGGACCAGGATTTCAGGCCTCACCTTGTAACTGTCCATTAAACACCTTTCACACACAGTTGTAGCTACCAGCATAATAAAAGGAATTTCTAGGCTAGATGGGACCCAAAGCACAAAGGCCTTCATAGATATACAAAGTAACATTAGGGATGTCACCCAGTAGAAAACTGAAGGTCTGTGCAATTAGGGTGGTGAGACAGGCAAATTTTAGAGGACACTTATGAGAAACACAGGTTGCAAGACTGCATTGCCTCCAGAGCAGCCCTGCAACCTGTATTTCTCATGTGTCCTCTAAAATTTCCATAATCCCTCCCCTATGAGGGAGGAGGAGAGGGGGCTGGGCCATGGATCTCCTCCCATGTTTCTGGTCCGGGTGGGGCAGCAGGACTCAAAGTGACACACCCTCTGGAAGCACTCCAGTCACACACCACAAACCACACACCGAAGGGCCGCAGCAAAAGGTGCGGCCCTTGGGTGGGGCCTGGGGATAATGTAGTCGGTCTATTTGTGGGGGTGGGGCACTTTTAGCTGTTGACACTAAAGGAACTCGGGCTATTTTTGGCTGGAGCATAGTTCAGAAGGGTGGTTTGTTTTTAGAGGGTGAATAGGAGGTGTGTTTAATAAGAGATGACCCACCCACCACTAGTGAGAGGTGGAACGGGGGGACTGGGTTAGGGTGGGGTCTTTCCCCCCACAGAGGGGGTGTTGATCCCTATGGGAGGGTTTATATACCCTCCTGTGAGGGAAGGATTGGGGGAGGGGATCCCTCACCTGCTGGGCAGGACAGCCATGGAGAGGAGGTCCTTGGGAGGGGCCAGCCAGGGGGAAGGTCACAGCCATTGGGGTCATGATGGGCCGAGTGATATACAGTTCCTTGAGGGATTTTGTTCGATCTACAAAGCTGGAGAAGTGTCTGCTGCCTGTTCCCCTCATTGCCCCCCAGGTAGGTAGTAAGGTGGTCAGAGGTCAAGAGGCCCCTGGTCCAGGCTTGATGCTGTTGAAGCAAGGTCAGTTGCAAATAAATCAATGACGGTCCAGGAGCTGATCCTGGACCAGGCAGCTGACCTCATGTGTATCGCTGAGCCCTGACTGGACTCTGAGTCGGGGCCTATTTTGGCTGACCTTGTTCCAGCTGGGTACTCC
>QEPC01010526.1:0-16383 GCA_003113815.1 Sphenodon punctatus | reverse complement strand
AAGAGGGATTGGACAAAGGACTGAAGCCTAACACTCTAACTCGGCAGGCGGCAGCAATAGACTCAGTTCTGAGAGCAGTGGAAAATAGGCAGGTCTCCTCTCATAAGCATGTTTGAGAGTTTCTGAGGGCTGCAAGAGCAGTTTCACCTCCAGTGATACATAGGTGTCCCTCATGGAGCCTAAGTTTAGTGTTAGATGCCCTAACCAGGCCTCCTTTCGAAAGCATGTGTCCTTATATAGACTTTCCCTGAAGGTGGTTTTTCTGGTGGCAGTAACATCGGCCAGAAGAATTTCAGAATTAGGGGCCCTGTCAATAGAGGAAACTTTTGGCTCCTTTCAGGACCAATCGGTTACCCTGAGGGTAGACCAAGCTTTCATTTCGAAAGTTAACTCTATTTTTCACAGAAGCAAAGGAATAGTCTTGCCCTCCTTTTGCCCAAAGCCTAAACACCCAAAAGAAAGGGTCTGGCACACTTTGGATGTCTGAAGAGCACTAAAATTTTACCTCCTTAGGACAAGGGGAATTAGGTCTACTACAGCGCTTTTCGTTAACATTAGACCAGGGTATAAGGGGACTAAGGCTTCAAAAACCCTTCTATCAAAGTGGGTTAAGCAGTGTATTATAGAGGCTTATAAGGCTAAGGGCAGAATTCCTCCTCCCCAGATTTGGGCTCACTCGGTTAGAGGCGCAGCTACATCCTGCGCCTTTAAGGCTAGAGCCTCTCATGACGAGATATGCAGGGCGGCCACTTGGTCGTCCCTGCATAAGTTCGCAAAGCACTATAAGCTAAATGTATACAGGTCTGCCAAAGCTGCCTCTGGTAAAAGGGTGCTGCAGACGGTGCTGCATTCCCCCGGCACTGTTGGCTCCCACCCGTAGGGATTTGAAGGCTCGGGTACATCCCATGCAGAGGATTAGCCGGAGGCAGGGGGAGGAAGGAGAATTTGTAACCTACCTTCGGTGAACTCCTTTCTCCCCTGCTTCTCCGGATAATCCTCCGACCCCCCCTACCAAACAGCGATAGAAACAGGGGAATAGTATTCAGACTCTTAGTCAATACGGGGAACTTGGAATCAAGTCGATCATACACAGAGAGAGAGGGAGTTATCTGTTTTCTTTAAGGAAGGTTGGTCCAGTTGGGACTTTAAAGATACAAGTTAACTAGCATTTTTCTTAGCTGTTCTTAGAGAATTGTATTCAGCATACCACAGATTTCAACGGCAAAGACGCCGGCCCTCGGCTTGGTTACTAACTGAAGAGGGTCGGGGTAGCTCGCACATGCAGGCGCATTGTCGTTTTCTTCTTCTGCCTCCCGGTGGCCATCCGCGGAGCTACCCGTGCGGAGGATTGGCTGGAGAAGCAGGGGAGAAAGGAATTCACCGAAGGTAGGTTATCAATTCTGCTGTCTCTTTCCATCCATCCCCTATAAAAACATTAAAAGCAGAATAAGAAAATAGATAGAAGTGAGTAAACTGAAAGGTTGACAGAGAGGATGGATAGGTTTGTGGTTAAGGCACTGGGTTGGGCTTTGGGAGTCATGGGTTCAATTTCCAGTTCTGCCACAAATTCCACATTGGCCTTGGCCAACTCACTTCATCTCCCCTGGCTTTATCAGCACATCTATAAAATGGGTATAATATTAAGGATGAATTCACCCATGCAGGGAGGTGCTTCTGTTTGGGGTATCTCTGACTCATTCCTGTTCTGGCTACATTTGATGGGAAGGGGCACCCTGTTACAGGGAAGGGAAGGTGCCCCGGCTTCCCAGGTTGTGGGAACGGAGGCAAGCTCAAAAATCCAGAACATTAATACTCTTATTTTATTGTCCCCAGGTCTCCGATGCACCCAAGCCTGCAATGATGGCTTCTGAGGACGAAATTGCAACCAGTCATGCATTTGCAAGAATGACGCCACCTGCTCCCCAGAGGATGGGAGCTGCAACTGCGCGCCCGGGTACCGCGGTCCTGCCTGCAGCGCCGTAAGCTGCACTTCCCTTTTTGCCCCGCAGGGGGCTCTTAGCATGCAGACAGCCCTGGCTTTCGCTGAAGGGGATCTAGGATGGGAGGGATCTGGCTTTAGCTCACCTAGTCATAGAGAGACTTCTCCGGGCCTTATAAAAGCTCCAGACGACCTTGACTGGGACTCCGTCTGCTCCCACCCTCTCAAATCCATCAGAGACCAAGGCCTGGGGTCTGCTGATTCCATCAACTTCGTCCTCCCTTGGACACTTCTTGGAGTGGGGGAGAGCGCCCAGGCCTGGCGTGCAGCTTTAGACGGGAATTAAGAATTATTATTTTTAATTAATTATTAATTATTATGAATATTATTATACTGGTGAGGTTCCTAGGGCTGAACAGTCATGATTAGAAACAGGTCCCTGCGGGGCTTCCAATCTAGGATGGGCAAGGGAGGGAGATGAGGGGAGAGGGAGACCGTGGGAAGGTGCTCCTGCTTCCCAGGTCGTGGGAGCAGAGACAGGCTCAAAAACCCAGAAGCTCGGGCACGTCTTCCACAATTTGTGTCATTTATTCACAAAGAACAATACATAACACAGTCCAAATCTTTCTAGGCCTAAATACAGGTCTGGCATTCAGGCTTTTAGCCTTCTGGCTGAGGCAGCACCTTGGCGACCTCCTAGTCGCCAGCTAGCTCACTCTGAGGTCTGTTCTCTGCTAGAGCCTGACACTCACTGCCTGAACCCCTCCCCCATTTCCAGGCTCTTATAGTCCCTGGAGGGGCGGGGCCAAGGCACAGGCCACTGTTCCTTAAAGGGCCCACACCCAACCCATTACAGGCACATAGGGTAAGAAAACTGAGAAGTTTCAGATGCCCATACTTAGCTTCCTTACTAGAGGAGGTGGGAGGGTAGTCCTGGAGGTTAAGGCCGTAGAAGGAGAAGCATCAATCAACACAATCTGGGGGAGCTCAGAGCTTGGGAAAGTCTGATAGAAGAGGTAGGTTTTGGGGAAGGAATTGAAGGGAGGGAGGGAGCAGAGTTTGTGTGTTCATAAGAACATAACAAGTACCAGACTGGGTCAGACCAATGGTCCATCAAGCCCAGCATCCTGTCTCCGACAGCATCCAGTCTCAGTTGCTTGGAGAAAGTACCCAACAGGTCACAATGGGGCAATCCATGCTCTGCTGTTCACTCCCAGCTCCCAACAGTAAGAGGTTCCATTCCCCAAACCTATCTGACTAATAACTGCTAATGGACATAGCCTCCAGAAACTTGTCCAACCCTTTCCTAAACCCAACTATGCTACTGGCCTTGATCACATCTTCTGGCAACAAATTCCAAAACTGAATTGTGCGTTGAGTGAAGAAAATGTACTCAATGGAAGGGAGTCCCAGGCCTAGAAAAAAGGGGCAGACAGTTTAAGGAGCAGGAAGAAAATCTGGGTTGGGTGAGGATAATGGCAGAGAAGGCAGATGGAGGCAGATCTTATTCTCCAAACAACCCAGGCTTCCAGCAGCCCTATAGATCCTGGGAGATCCAGGGATTTAGGGCCCCTAAGTCCCATCCCTGTTCCCTGGGAAATGCAAGGTTAAATCTTGTTCTCTGCAGAGATGAGAGGCCCACACAAAGGCAAGTCCAGCCTGTGCTTTGTCTCCCCCTGTAGGGCAGGGAGGGGAGTTCAGTCTCAGCAGCTGGGCTGGCTGAGGCCAGTTAGGACAGTGGCTTGATCCCTCTGAGGTCAGAGACTCAGCAGACTCCTTTCACGCTGTGCCTGCTGAGCTGGGGCCAAGTTAGGGATATTCCTCGGCTTCTGATGTGTGACACATCATGGCCCTCCTGCTCATTCCCCCAGCCTGCCAGCCAGGGCGCTATGGCAAGAAGTGCAGCATGATTTGCAAATGCGTCAACCACTCCATCTGCCACCCCGTGGATGGATCCTGCGACTGCTCTCCCGGCTGGATGGACGAGGACTGCTGGAAGCGTGAGTTACCCCCAGTGGCGGGGAGCATGCCCACAGACTGCAGGCTTTGAATCCAGACGGGGAGCATGGGGGGGGGGGGCAGCAACAGGGCTTAATTTGCGGGGAAGCCCTGGCAATTAAATTCAAGGGGGGGGCCCAGGGGCTGAACCCTGGAAAATGTCCCCAGTAGGAGTGTGCACCCCGAAAGGTGAAAGATCAGGAAAAGGCCAATATTAGCCATTTCAGGGTTGGAAACAACTGTCTGGTTTATTTGGCTTTCATTGATGACTTTCCCCTGCCCCCATCTCCTGCGCTGGCTACTGTATAGATGAAATCACAAGAACTCCTGTTTGATCCTCAGCTGTAGAGAGGCAGGATTGTCCAGTGGTTGTGTAGCTAATGTGAAGAATAGGGTTCATTTCTTGGCTCTGACAAGCTCTGAACTGAGAGGCGTGGCTTCTGGGGCAGGGGGCGTGGCTTCTGGGGCTAGCTTGGGTCTCAGCAGTTGACTTTTTTTTTTTTTTTTACAAATTAAGCCCTGGACTGGTGGAAGCTGGCAGCAGATTGTGGGAGAAGGAAGGTTTGTTTATATAGCTGTGAACAACAAAGACGGGGGTTGTATAAATCAGGGGGAAGGAACCTTTTCCCTCCCAGGGGCCGCTTTGAAAATTGGTACAAGCTCCATGTGATAGACAGAAGTTGGGGAGGGAGGGATTTAAGGGGTGTGTTCAGAATGAGGAAAGGAAAGGGAGAATCCAGAACCAAAGCTTTCTAGATCTATGCCATGGATAGAGTTTCAGGCATCGGGTGGCAGCCTGGGTGAAGGGGGTGAAGAGGATTATGGGGGGAGAAGACTGGGGAGAGCAAGGGTGGTGGGTGAGGAGAGACAGAGTTTCTGGGTTGGATCACAACAGGAAATGAGGGCAAGAAGAGAGGGAGGCGTAAGGAATATTCGTGCTGAATGTGAAGGGGGAGAAGGGAGCAGAGAAGGGGGATGATCATGATCAAAGCGGTGGGCGTGACTCTTAATACAGCAGCCATTAACTGAGGGAGGTTGCATAGACCAACATTATCTACCTTGTGGATGACACGAGGACTGGAATACTCAGTGTTCCATCTATAAGGGAAACGGATCTAAACTGTGTTCAAACCAGCAAACGGCAATAAAAATCAGCTCCAGTTTTACACTTTCTGTTGGAAATATAAAGACGGTCAGGCAAAGCTTTCCACACCCTTCCACCTGGATATAGATGTACAATAGACCCCTTTCTCTCAGATTTACCTCTCCCTTGTTTTCATTTTCAAACAGGCTGCAATGGGAATCAAATTTCAGATTTTCAGGTTTTCTGCAGGGAATAGAATGGGATTTAAGCAAAGTCTTGCAATACTAATCCCGCCACATATACTATTCCCCAAAATATTGTTTATCTTGAATATACCTCTCCTTTGCTTCTCCTCTGCATGGGATAAATTCACCAGAGTAGATGTCTGTGTTGGGTCTGTCTACTTCCCAATGTGCTTTCTGTATAGGGCCTGTTCCCAATTGGAATACACCATACACCTGAGTACTGGGCTCCATTGCAATGCATATAAATCAGCAAACTTTCTGCATCAGATGACCAGCTCTAATTGTCACACATTCTTGCAATATGGAACAAACTCCATTGCATGTCTGTCTCCCGCCCGGACCTGGCCTCCCTCGTCCATGCCTTCGTCACCTCGAGGCTGGACTACTGCAACGTGCTCTACGTGAGGCTGCCCTTGTGCCGGTTCGGAGGCTGCAGCTAGTGCAGAGTGCGGTGGCCCAGCTCCTGTCGGGGACGGGTCGCTGGGATCACATAACACCTGTGCTCCGGACTCTGCACTGGTTGCCAATAGCGTGCCGAGCCAGGTTCAAGGTGTTGGTATTGATCTATAAGGCCCTTCACGGTCTGGGCCCTTGTACCTCAGGGACCACGTCACCCTTCGCACCCCAGAGCGGCTCCTTCGTTCTGCTGGAGGTGCCTTCTTGGAGGTCCCGTGTTAAGCGGGGAGCCACAATGAAGAGGGCATTCTCAGTGGTCAGGCCGCACCTTTGGAATTCCCTCCCAGAGGAAGCTCACCTGGCCCCAAGCCTTTTAACATTCTGGTGAGTTTGTAAAACCTGCCTGTTCACCCAGGCCTTTCAGGACGGGGAGGGGGGGGAATTAGGAGGTTTTAATCTCTTCCTCCCCCTATTTATTGTTTTATTGTGTGCCTAAACCTGTTTTAATATTATGATTGTTTTAAATTTTATACGATCGTATTTTAATGTTTTAAAATTGATAGCTGCCCCGAGCTGTTTTCAGGAGGGGCGGATATAAATAGATAAAATAAATAAATAAATAAAGGCCTGAGGCATGTGCCACCTGCACCCAGGCACATGGCCCTGTGGCTGGGGGGGGGCCTTGCGCCGCCACCACGGGTTGGAGTCCTGGGTGCCATTCTGCCGTTTGCAATTTTGCAAACCCGCCAAGCTGCGGCGAGGGCAACAACTTTCAATTTAAAGCAACACGCATTTCCAGGTTGGTGTGAATGCACCTCTGCTTCCCTCTTCCCCCACAGCCTGCATCCAGATCCCCCTGCTTCCCCATACCTCCCACAGCCTGCACCCAGATCCCCCTGCTTCCCCATACCCCCCACAGCCTGCACCCAGATCCCCCTGCTTCCCCCCCCCACACACACTCACGCCATCTTAACAGCCAGATCTCTTACGTACCGACCCACCGTTCCATCTCTTCACTTTCTGAGATTTAATAAACTGGAGTTTTAAAAATTTCTTTATTTTGTTCAATCGCCACTTTCAATAAATGCAAGTTCAACCATTCTTGTTTCAGTGCCTTATTGTATCTAAGTCGTCTCATTTGGAGAGCTGCCCAACATACATAACTGAAAGAGAAACGGGAAGGGTTTGGAGGCTTTTAGTGGAGCTGAGAGGGGCCGAGAGGGGAGGGGAAGATGAGAGACAGACGGATTCACTGTGAGTTGTAAAGGCGCCAAGGCGGAAGGCGGACTAATGGCGGGGCCCAGAAAAGCATGGTTAGATTGTGCCAACAGGAGCCACAGTGGGTCCCGGGTGAGTGCGCGGGACCCTGGTTGCACTGTAGCTGCAGTGCAACAATGTTCTTGGCACAAAGAGGGCTGGCGGGACCGATTGAAGGAGTCCTCTTGGCCCAGCAACAGTGTGGTTGAGAATAGAAGTGGGGAGGATCCCAGAGGAAGAGCAAGGGTTCCTTCTTCACGGGAGGAGGGAGGTTAACAGAGAAGTTGGAGAAGTCTAGCAGCTAGAAAAGTAGGGAGACTTAGGAAGTGGCTAGGAGAGAGAGAGAGAGAGAGAGAGAGAGAGATGGGGAAATGGTTACCTTTCCTGGCCTGTTGTGGTGGGGATGGGGACACCCCAAAGATCCAGTGTAGAGGTCAAGGGTAGAAGCGGGGCAGACAGATGCAGGGAGGGGCGCCTGCCTGGAAGAGTTTCTAGAGCAGCGTAACACAGCGTCCCCATGTAACCCCACTCCAGAAACAAGACTCAAACAGCAAAAGGAGTCTGGGCCAGTTTACAGGGAGAAAGACAAGACTATGGGTGTTTTTACACACACATTTCTCCTGCATGTTTGCTGTTCTTATTTATTATTATAAGCATTTATATGGCACCAGTGACGTACCTGGTGCTTTAAAAAAACACGAGAGACACGGTCCCTACCCGAGAGCTTACAATTTAAAGTGGGAGAGGGGAGACAGGGAAGGGGGAACAGAGGGAGAGACAAGGAATGTGACATTCATGAGGATGCGAGAACTCAGGTACACGTTCTTGACTTGGTTACAGTAAATTGGGAGTTTACAGATAACAGGTGGGGGATAATCCTGGGTGGGGATGATTAGCAGGAGTTCAGAAGGGCGGATTGGAAGAGGTGGGTTTTGCAGAGGGACTTGAAGGTGTGGGGGCAAGGCGGACGAGGGCAGGGAGGGAGTTCCAGGCGTGTGGGGCAGCAAGAGAGAAGGGACATCCTGAACTTTGTGTGTCTAAATCACTCACCCGGATCTGAAACATCCGGCTCTTTGAACTTCTGCATAGAACTTCTCCCAGACTTGTGTGTAAAAAGTTCTCCTGGTAAACTGCTTTGCTCCAGGCAGCTGTGGTCACTTGGTTTCCATGGCAGCCTCTCACATCTACAGCTGTGGCTACTTTAGGCTGCCTCAGGGCAGTGTGTGTGTGTGAGAGAGAGAGAAATGCATCCAGAACTTACTTGTGGCCTTGTAAACCCAGAAGATTGAAAAATCCAAAAATTTAAGGTGTGTGTAAAAATGCCCAGTGTCTCAGTATTTGGATACAAGACCAAAGTCTCAATGGGTGTTTGTATGAAGCTTCCTGGGTGTGTGCAAAGGGAGCAGAGTGAGATCACTCAGATATGTGAGGGACACTGGGAACCCGAGTATGTGGGGCTGGGTGGAGGAGTTGGGAATTAGATGGCAGGGTGCTGGGAACTGGGAGATGGGCACGGCCTTGGTCACTAAGGTGGGGTTGATCGCCTATTCAGCTTAGTTGGAATCCGGGCACTTTACTAGACAAGAGGGACCCATGTTTCTGGGGGTTTATGCAAGTAGAGATTGCTTGACATCTTAATTGCTCCTTAATCTCCCTGCCAGCTGTTCCCGATTACTAACAGGCCAGGTGTCCTGCATGAGGGGATTAGGGATACAAGGAAGGGGACAATCGAAGTCATCATGATTCCAACTAGCAGCACACTCCGCGTGGTGCCCCAGACGGCTTCTCTTCTAGATTGCTCCCTTTGTGCGGGGGGGAGTGCGTGTCTTAGGCTCTTCCTAACAAGTCCTCTTTTTCCAAAGAAAAGCATCTCTTCTCTTTTCCCTAAGATCTAGTCACCTGTATCACAGAGGGTATCGGTAATCGGAACCAGGACCCAGAAAGCTAGAAGCTGGGACACTACAGGGAAATTACTCCCGTCCGACAGTGCCCCAGTCTGCATGGGGCAAGAGCAACCAATCTGCACAGGGGCCGGGATGGACGTGGGTCTCGGTTACACAGGGATGGGCCTGGGCCTCAGCATGGTGGGAAATGTTCCAAGATCTGTGTAATAGTTTTAGTTTAGTTTAAGTTTTATTAGGCTCTAGCTTTCGCCATGGCCAAAGGAGAAGAAGGAAAAGACAATACATCAGAAGTAACAGTCTCACATTTTAGCCAGGTACATGCCACCGTATCATACCTTCACTATACGCACTTCATACCTTCTAACAAAACCAGAAGGGAATCAAAAGGTCTCCACGAATATTTCCCATTCCGATTTTACCCCTTCCTCTCGGTTTTCTCTCAAATCTTTGCACCAATTTGTTGCTTGCTTTTGCCACAGTGAAGCTCAACCAAAATTAAATTAGCAATAAAATTCCTATATCCCATACATCTAACACAAATCTACAATAATAAAATATAAACATAAAATGATTTCCAGCCATTAATTACGTAATTACATAAACCATTCGCCCCATGTGATGACATTTCTATCCTCCATTCAACGACCGATTGCTATTTACAAGGGTTGTGGCACCAGTACTTATCCCCTAGAGGGCAAAACTTATACACGCATAGGTCATGAACCCTGCTTAGGATGTTTTGTCTCTTACAATCAATTTGTAAATTTTGACTCCTACTTTCAATGGGCGCTTACCCTTCCCGGGGGTTATGGCGCCAACACTTATGCTGTGACCGGGCTCTCCTCCCTTTAGTTTTCAGCTCGCCCTTCGCGAGGGTTGTGGTGCTAACACTTATCCCCTGAAAGGGCTATCTATGCGATACTGCCATTCAGTTTTAAGGCTTGCCCTTCTCGGGGGTTATGGTGCCAACATTTGTCCCCTGACCGACCAGCCTCCAATCATTTTAGGCCCTTCTGTTTGCGTAGACCTTTTCCCTCTTTTGATTGTATTGACTCGGGCTTCCAACATACCCCTATACATACAATCAGATATTAAAGGTTTACAACATTAGAAAACACTCAACAGTTGCATAAAACAGCAGCCCTGCAATGAGGAGCAGCCTATAGACGGTGAAATATGTATGAAAGACCAATATGTAAGGAATCCAATTCCGGCAAAGCTGACTATGAATGCCTATCCAAAGGGAAGGGACACCTCTAGATATGTTGCCCCCTGTCAGTCCCCCATTGCTAATTCTCCAGTTAATGACGCAGTTATCAGATCTATTCAAGAACAGATGACTGGTGTCAACAGACCGATTCTGCAAAAAAAATGAATTNGAGGGGAGACAGGGAAGGGGGAACAGAGGGAGAGACAAGGAATGTGACATTCATGAGGATGCGAGAACTCAGGTACACGTTCTTGACTTGGTTACAGTAAATTGGGAGTTTACAGATAACAGGTGGGGGATAATCCTGGGTGGGGATGATTAGCAGGAGTTCAGAAGGGCGGATTGGAAGAGGTGGGTTTTGCAGAGGGACTTGAAGGTGTGGGGGCAAGGCGGACGAGGGCAGGGAGGGAGTTCCAGGCGTGTGGGGCAGCAAGAGAGAAGGGACATCCTGAACTTTGTGTGTCTAAATCACTCACCCGGATCTGAAACATCCGGCTCTTTGAACTTCTGCATAGAACTTCTCCCAGACTTGTGTGTAAAAAGTTCTCCTGGTAAACTGCTTTGCTCCAGGCAGCTGTGGTCACTTGGTTTCCATGGCAGCCTCTCACATCTACAGCTGTGGCTACTTTAGGCTGCCTCAGGGCAGTGTGTGTGTGTGAGAGAGAGAGAAATGCATCCAGAACTTACTTGTGGCCTTGTAAACCCAGAAGATTGAAAAATCCAAAAATTTAAGGTGTGTGTAAAAATGCCCAGTGTCTCAGTATTTGGATACAAGACCAAAGTCTCAATGGGTGTTTGTATGAAGCTTCCTGGGTGTGTGCAAAGGGAGCAGAGTGAGATCACTCAGATATGTGAGGGACACTGGGAACCCGAGTATGTGGGGCTGGGTGGAGGAGTTGGGAATTAGATGGCAGGGTGCTGGGAACTGGGAGATGGGCACGGCCTTGGTCACTAAGGTGGGGTTGATCGCCTATTCAGCTTAGTTGGAATCCGGGCACTTTACTAGACAAGAGGGACCCATGTTTCTGGGGGTTTATGCAAGTAGAGATTGCTTGACATCTTAATTGCTCCTTAATCTCCCTGCCAGCTGTTCCCGATTACTAACAGGCCAGGTGTCCTGCATGAGGGGATTAGGGATACAAGGAAGGGGACAATCGAAGTCATCATGATTCCAACTAGCAGCACACTCCGCGTGGTGCCCCAGACGGCTTCTCTTCTAGATTGCTCCCTTTGTGCGGGGGGGAGTGCGTGTCTTAGGCTCTTCCTAACAAGTCCTCTTTTTCCAAAGAAAAGCATCTCTTCTCTTTTCCCTAAGATCTAGTCACCTGTATCACAGAGGGTATCGGTAATCGGAACCAGGACCCAGAAAGCTAGAAGCTGGGACACTACAGGGAAATTACTCCCGTCCGACAGTGCCCCAGTCTGCATGGGGCAAGAGCAACCAATCTGCACAGGGGCCGGGATGGACGTGGGTCTCGGTTACACAGGGATGGGCCTGGGCCTCAGCATGGTGGGAAATGTTCCAAGATCTGTGTAATAGTTTTAGTTTAGTTTAAGTTTTATTAGGCTCTAGCTTTCGCCATGGCCAAAGGAGAAGAAGGAAAAGACAATACATCAGAAGTAACAGTCTCACATTTTAGCCAGGTACATGCCACCGTATCATACCTTCACTATACGCACTTCATACCTTCTAACAAAACCAGAAGGGAATCAAAAGGTCTCCACGAATATTTCCCATTCCGATTTTACCCCTTCCTCTCGGTTTTCTCTCAAATCTTTGCACCAATTTGTTGCTTGCTTTTGCCACAGTGAAGCTCAACCAAAATTAAATTAGCAATAAAATTCCTATATCCCATACATCTAACACAAATCTACAATAATAAAATATAAACATAAAATGATTTCCAGCCATTAATTACGTAATTACATAAACCATTCGCCCCATGTGATGACATTTCTATCCTCCATTCAACGACCGATTGCTATTTACAAGGGTTGTGGCACCAGTACTTATCCCCTAGAGGGCAAAACTTATACACGCATAGGTCATGAACCCTGCTTAGGATGTTTTGTCTCTTACAATCAATTTGTAAATTTTGACTCCTACTTTCAATGGGCGCTTACCCTTCCCGGGGGTTATGGCGCCAACACTTATGCTGTGACCGGGCTCTCCTCCCTTTAGTTTTCAGCTCGCCCTTCGCGAGGGTTGTGGTGCTAACACTTATCCCCTGAAAGGGCTATCTATGCGATACTGCCATTCAGTTTTAAGGCTTGCCCTTCTCGGGGGTTATGGTGCCAACATTTGTCCCCTGACCGACCAGCCTCCAATCATTTTAGGCCCTTCTGTTTGCGTAGACCTTTTCCCTCTTTTGATTGTATTGACTCGGGCTTCCAACATACCCCTATACATACAATCAGATATTAAAGGTTTACAACATTAGAAAACACTCAACAGTTGCATAAAACAGCAGCCCTGCAATGAGGAGCAGCCTATAGACGGTGAAATATGTATGAAAGACCAATATGTAAGGAATCCAATTCCGGCAAAGCTGACTATGAATGCCTATCCAAAGGGAAGGGACACCTCTAGATATGTTGCCCCCTGTCAGTCCCCCATTGCTAATTCTCCAGTTAATGACGCAGTTATCAGATCTATTCAAGAACAGATGACTGGTGTCAACAGACCGATTCTGCAAAAAAAATGAATTCAGGGTGTGGTGAATACAGATGCCCATCGGAAAAGACTCCTACAAACACGTAGGGAGCCCCCTCATGCACTGCTACCTCAATAGTTATTGGCAGAAAGGACTGCAATTGGCTGACAACAACCAACAGGTGCCTTCAACAACAGCAAGCAGGTGTGCCCAAAGGTGTATCAAACAATAATCTACAAGCAGTGAAATTCGAAGCACTCCTGAAGACAAATGGGGACCCCCTCCAACAGCTAACTCACCAGTTAATGGCAAAGGGAATTCAGGAGAGGCTAACAGGTGTTTTCAAGAGCATCTAACAGGGCATTCTCAAGGACATCTGAAAGGCCAATCTGAAAGGAATCAAATTCACTGTGTGTTGAATATGAATACCCATCAGAAAGCACTCAATAGACAGGATGGAAATCCCTCTCCCACTCTAATGGGCCATTTAATAATCACATAAGGGACCAGATATATTCATCAGCAGGTAACAGGTACCTTCTTCAGCCGAGGCAAAGAGTTGTCTTGAACAGCGGGGAACAAATATGGGCATTCCCGGCCACCCCAAGAGACTCGGTGAGCGGGGTGGCTGGATCAGGAGGCAGGGAGAGCCGGTGCTGCCAGCCCCTCAGTGCCCAATCCTAAACTCACATTTGCATGGGTTGTGCACAGGTTGCAGAAGTATCTAGGCAGGGGCAGCAAAAATTCCTTTGCCTAGGGTGGCAAAAATCCTTATGCTGGTCCTGGGAGGAGGTGGCAGGTCAAGGCCAATACACAGCCCCCACACCCTCCCGCTGCTAAGCCCCCCTTTCCAGTGCAAGCCCTCCTAAATGCACTCTGCTGCCCCTAGAAGGCTGCCCATCTCCTTTCGGACATCTCCTCTCATTGTCCCACTAGACTGAGAGATTTGGGTCTGTTTTGTAAACTAGATTTCTTTACAATCCTTTTCATAGTTTGCATTGCTTCCCCCCCCCCTTTTACCTCCGCTCCTCTCCCCTCGCTGGGTCCTTAGAGCCGGGGACCCTCCCTTACCCGTCTCTTTTTGCTGCAATCTCTAATCTGGCATTCGAGTTCCAGGAAGGGGGGGGGGGGGAGGCAGAGGGCAAGATTGCTTTTGCATTAGGAAAGCTTTTCTGCGCCGAGTCTGTAATCTAGCTGTGAGCTAGCTAGGCTAGTCAGTATCATGCGAGTTACACAGCGCCCTGCTTCCCCGGCTCCTGGAGAGGGACGAGGAGCAGAGCCGGGAAGCGGGGCCCTGTGTAACTGGCACGATATTGAAGTCAGTGGGAACCTTTATCCACTGAAGTCAATGAGAAGAGATCCATGGGGTTACTAAAATGAGTAAAGTGTCTACTAAAGTCAAGTGTCGTGGACTGAAGAGGCAGTTGTGGGGTGACATTAAAGTGTGGGGGAGGTGTGGGGCACAGTTTGGAGGGGGAGGTTTGGGTTGGCAGATGACTGAGGGGGGAAGGGTTAGGATCTGGCATGTGTTTGGGGAGAGGTGTGGGTGTCACCGGGTTTGAGGGGGATGCCAAGGGCTGGGGGCTTTTAGTAAGTGGGGTGTGGTTTTGAGGAGACTGAGCTTGAGGGGGTGCCTTGTGTCTCTGGACTAGGGTGCTGTGGGGTCAGAGTGGGCAGGCTGAGTCTGAGGGGCAAGGGGAGTGTCAGGTAAAAACCCACCCCTGGGTAGGTATGGGGTATGGCTACCTGCCTCTGAGGCTGAGGCTGTGCTGCAGTGTACGCAGCAGACTGGGGCACAAAATGGCTGCCGGGAGAGCGGACAACACCTTACGGTCCTTGCTTTGCTCCATTGCAGCCAATACCTCCCCGCACCCACCCCCGAGTCTGATTGTCATTCCACTTCTGTATGGTGATTGGCTCTCTAACCTCCCTCTGCCCGCCTCCCTCTCCTTGCCCCTTCTGGCGAGGCGCTAGAATCACGCCAATGGCAAAGGCACCTTTTTCAAATTTGAAAAAGACGCCCTTTCCATTGTTGCTGCGAGCTGCAGATAAGAAACAGAATTCTAGTACTTGTGGCTCGCTTTAGTATTATTAGTATATAATACTAAAGCCGGAATATAGGCTCTTCAGTAAATACTAAATACAGTTCAGGAGACACTGAGGTTAGGGAGCATGATTTGTGTGCTAGGGTACTTCACGATCCTTATTGATGAGCTGCAGTGTCCCGGGATAATGGAGGAATTTTGTATTCTCCTTCAGTATGCAACCAAGCTAGACAATCATGTCTTCCTCCTGGATATTGAATTGACAAATATAACTGACAAAATCTATTCTGATCTAAACATAGCGGCTCTGGTCTTTCAGCCCTTGAAACTGGTGGCCCAAAACCTAACCGGCATTAGGTCACTGACAGCTTGGATCTTTAATGCCCATTTCACAGTTTATAAACCTTCAGAAGGAGAATTGGCAAAGAGCAGCTACGAAGGCCACCGAGTCCCCCTGGGGGGGCAATTTCAGAACATATTTTTCTCCCCCCGGCCATGCAAACAGTTTCTGTAGTATTAATGATAGTACAGGATATTACCGCCGTAGTAATTATCCTTGTGTGTTTTTGGATGAGGGCCAAGAAGGAAGCGGACAGAGGGATGAGACCTATGTCCATAGCCTTACTACAAGACCAGGAATTTGTGGTAAAAAAAGGAAAGCACTAGAAAAGAACAGGAAAAGCAATGGTATATAGGAGTGAAAGCCCCTGCTTTGGGTCACCAAACATGAACCAAACTATGGCCAAGGCTGAGGCCTGCTCAGGCAAAGAGCCCAGTTTTCTGGGAAACGAAAGCCATTCCCAGATGGTCAGCAATGTGCATAACTGTAGCCCCCTCACGCCCTTGTAAGTGCGAAAAGACCAGGAACTGTTGTGTGAATCTGTATGATAAAAGGGCTCTCCCTCAGGCATCCCGGAGTCCGTGAAGGCCATATGGATACATGGTTTATATAAATGGTACCCATGACTAATGGGAACTAAAATCTGTCTGAAGATCTAAAAACTGAGTGTCCTTAAATACGACACTTTGTAAAAACTCACGTGTGTATCTTAGGCTGTTTTTAGACCAGCGGCGTGTGCTCGCACCAAAAAATCACGTGGCTTTGAAAAGTGCGACGGGCAGGGTTTAGGCGTGCCTGGACGCGCATCATCGCTGGTTGCACATTCCTGTAAAGCCACAGATTAAATACCCCGAGGTATTTATTTGTGCAAGCGTGCGCGCTGCTTGTCTAAAAATGGCCTTAGAGTATGCCAGTGAGATCGGTGCTTATTAGCCACTCTTGAGGTCTGTCTGGAGCCCTATAAATGTACGTGAGGGGCCTCCACCCCTTCAGATTCCTTCTCCATCCCGCTGCACCCTGACTCTCCCAGCGTTGGAACGGGGTCGCTACTCGGACTAACGCTGGTAATAAACTCTTACTTTAGCATCCTATCTTGTCTGGTCCCTATGGCGTGTAACTCAAGGGTGGTTGGCTGTCAGGTCCCCCCTGGGTCTGTACCTTAACACGGACTCTCAGCAGCCCCTGCCCACCTACCATTTAGACTCAGCATGGGTTTTTGCTCTTGTAGAGGGAGCCAAGACCTGGAGACCTGGTGGACTTTGACCGAGGAGCCTACCATCATTGGGGCTTCTATGTGGGAGACAACAACAT
>QEPC01010521.1:2094-18991 GCA_003113815.1 Sphenodon punctatus | reverse complement strand
TGTCGAGCTCTATGCCCAGATAAGTCAGTTTGGTTGTTGGGCCTTCCGTCTTTTCGTGTGCCAAAGGTACCCCTATGTCCCTTGCCACCCCTTGAAATGCCAGCATTGCCTGCTCGCACAGTTTTCCTGGGAATATGGCAAAATTTGGTCACTCTCCAAGACAGGAACAAAATACGGCGTGGCACTTGTTGGACCTTACCTAACACCATGACACTACCGGGAACATATTCTGTCTCAACATCCAAAGGGGGTTCCGGGCCCTGACACCGGGGGTCACAGTTTTTATTTAATTTATTATAACCATTTTTTAGCCACCCCCTCATGCCTATGGCATCTCGGGGCAGCTTAGAACAACCAACACCACAATAAAATTCCATAAAATCAATATAAAAAATACAGCATCATCATTACATTGAAAAATATCATCCCATCCCCCCTCCAAAAACTACCCCACCCTCCCCACCTCCCCTCCGAAGGCCTGGTTGAACAGCCAGGTCTTGCAGGCTCGATGAAATGCCAGCAGACCTGGGGCCAGGTGGGTTTCCTCCGGGAGGGAGTTCCATAGCCGTGGCCCGGCCACTGAGAATGCCCTCTCCATTGTGCCCCCTCGTCTCACACGGGGGACCTCCACAAATGCGCCCCCAGTGGACTTAAGGGATCGCTCCACGGCACAGAGGGCGAGGCTGTCCCCGAGTTATGAGGGGCCCAGACCGTGCAGGGCTTTATAGATCAACACTAACACCTGGCAATATATGGTAAAATTTGGTCACTCGCCAAGGGACGAAAGAAATGTGCTGTGGCACACATTGGAACTTGCCTAACACTATGAAGCTATTGGGAAGATTTTCTGTCTCGACATCCGAAGGGGGTTCCAGGGCATGACCCCGGGATCACAGTTTTCTGGGAATATGGCAAAATTCGGTCACTCTCAAAGAGAGGAACAAAATGCACCATGTTACTTGTTGGACCTTGTCTAACACCATAACACTACCAGGAAGATTTCCTGTCTCAACATCCGAAGGGAGTTCGGGGCAACAGTTTTCCTGCCAAAAAGGCAAAATTTGGTCACTCTCCAAGAGAGGAACAAAATTCGTCATAGCACTTGTTGGAACTTGCCTAACACCATGACACCACCAGGAAGATTTTCTGTCTCAACATCTGAAGGGGGTTCCAGGCCATTACCCTGGGGTTACAGTTTTCCCAAGACTATGTCAAAATTCAGTCATGCTCCAAGAGAGGAATGAAATGCACCATGGCACTTGTACCTTGCCTAACACCCTGACACTACAAAGAAGATTTTCTCTCTCGACATCCAAAGGGGTTTCCAGGCCATGACCCCGGGGTCACAGTTTTCCTAGGACGATGTCAAAATTAAATCACTCTCCAAGAAAGGAACGAAATGCACCTTGGCACTTGCTGGATGTTGCCTAACACTAGGACACTACCGGGAAGATTTTCTGTCTCGACATCTGAAAGGGTTTTTTGGCCATGACCCCTAGGTCACAGTTTTCTTGCCAAGATGGCAAAATTTGGTCACTCTCCAAGAGAGGAACGAAAGGCACCGTGGCACTTGTTAGACCTTGTCTTACAGCATGACACTACCGGGAAGATTTTCTGTCTTGACATACATAGGGTGTTCCGTGGCATGACATCGGGGGTCACAGTTTCCCTGCCAAGATAGTCAAATTTGGTCACTCTTCAAGAGAGGAATGAAATACGGCCTGGCTCTTTTACCCCGGGGCCATGGCCCGGAACCCCCTTCGAATGTCAAGATAGAAAATCTTTCTGGTAGAGTCATGGTCTTAGGCAATGTCCAACAAGTGCCACAGCACATTTCATTCCTCTCTTGGAGAGTGACCGAATTTTTCCATCTTGGCAGGAAAACTGGTCATGGCCCGGAACCCCCTTGGGATGGCAAGACAGAAAATCTTCCCTGTAGTGTCATCATCTTAGGCAAGATCCAATGAGTGCCACAGTGCATTTTATTTCTTCTCTTTGAGAATGACTGAATTTTGCCATCCTGACAAGTGGAGAGATGAAAACTGTGAACCCGGGGTCATGGTCAGAAGCCCTCTTTGAATGTTGAGGTAGAAAATCTTCCCGGGAGTGTCAGGGTTTTAGGCAAGGTCCAAGAAATGCCATGGTGCATTTCATTCCTCTCTTGGAGAGTAACTGAACGTCGCCATGGACTTTGTTTCTTATCCATTCCCTCCCACTTGTGCGACAGCAGCTTGGCCAGAGGGGATACCTTGAAGCAACTGGTGAACAGAGGGAAGCAGCGCTGCACCGCCTCACTAGTAGTAGGAATGTTGCCATGTTGGCAAAGGGGTAGGGGGAAAGGCAAAAGATATTTGCCAAGATAGCCAGTTGCTCGGACTTGCCAATACATAGAGGAGCAATGTTGTTAAGCTGTGGGAGAAGAAACTCATATCAAGTGTACTCCAGAAAGGTACGTTTGCCCGTTCCTTTTGTTCCTCACTTGCCAGAATAGCAAAAATATACCTCTTTCCTAGTTTGGAGCTCACTGTCTAGAGCAATAATAGAATATGACTATTAAGAGCCAAGTGAGAATAAACACACATAAATCTCTGTGTGACATGCTGTGGTTTCTGCCTTATTTCCCTTTGCAGCAGGACAGCTTTGCAATGCTGTATAACTGGCAGAGCTGATCAGTGCAAGATTTCCCCAGTGTCATTTCCCTAAGTGAGTCCCTCTTGCCCCCAAGCACAACATGCATGCCTAGGACATCAATTCATGTTGTTAATACACAGCTGCTGGGAAATTCAAGGAGGGCAGAGAGACTCACTTTCATTCTGCTGTGACCAGCATATATGGAACTTTGCAAATTTACCCTCTGAGAATCTGGGCCAATGCATTCCTACAATATGCAATAACTATCCAAAAAAGAATAAGCAGTAATCTGAAGGCCCCCATCTTTTTCTACTAGGCTTTGTGAAAGGTAACTTATGTTCTACAAAAGCTCCTGGTAGGCCCCAAGCACTTGTATTGCTAAACTGTACCTCAACATGCTTTGGGCGGCTTTAGCTAGAACAGAAATAGGTGTCCGAATGCATGTTGATGACACCATTCGTTAGCCAGAAACATATGCCCAGTTTTGCTGTGTTGCACTGCTAACATGATTACATCTACCGGCGCTTATTTAAACACTGGGCATCAGCAGTGATGCACAGCCTGCCACAAGATAAACCAAAGCCGCTCTATACATTGAACTCTCTGATAATTCACCAGAAGTAATGGCAAACGCACAAACGCATACTTAGACAAAACAAGAGACACAGAATGAGAGAAAACCCACTTCTGTTGCCTGCGACTCTTCCGGGCAGCAAAGGAGGGTTTATCGAGTGGCTATTGGAGCGCAGAAAAACATTGCCATCTTTACACACAGCACTAATGTATGCGTTTCAGATCGTAACCACCCTTTCTCTGTTCTGTCTAGAGTGGCCCATCATGTGTGCACATTTTTGGGTTTTGTCAGACTTTTCTGTTAAAAACAACAACCGAGGAAGTTTCCATCATTGCGACTTAAATATATGCTACTACTAGCAATGTGCTACTAATGTGCTAATAATAGCAGCAAATTCTTGCTACTAACAGAAATTATAGAGCATTTCAGCTGACAACAGAGAGAAGAGGAATATGATTAAGGTTTTAATCAATTCATTTACTGTTTCCTCCATAGCTTTAGAGTGATTTTCTGTTGGTAACGTTATTTGGCTTTCTGACATTTTCCCAAGCAAGCAGAATGTGGAGTGCTAGGCCCACGTTACATGTCTGCCAATACTTCAAAACCACTGGGAACTATTCTACAAATGGCATTTGTGCTGGAAAAAGAGTCAGAAACTCGTATGCCAAAAAGCAAGATGAGGCACCACATTCAAAGCAATTCCCCCACTCATGTCTAAAGGAGAATGTGCCCATTATGGGGTCGGGTGTCTACAGGTGTATGTAGCAGGTTTCCAGTTTTCTGGACCTTCTTTGTGGTGTAGAGACACACTATCACTAGAATGCAGCTGATGTATATATTCATGAGCTGCAGCTTCATCGTTCTCGGACTAGTCAGCCAATGTGTTCCATTTAGCTAACAGTCCCTCTTTGTCTTTTGTAATACACACAGCCTCCCAAAGCCACTTGGAGGTCGTAAATATTTCTAGAGCTTAGTTTCATACAACAGGTGGAGCACTCAGAATGGATTTCTTTAGGTCGCCCTCAAGTCTTTATCTGTTCATTGCAAGAGACTTTCGCATACCACAGTAAAGTAGGTGCATGGTATTCCTCTCTTCTCGTCCTATTGTTATAAATGGGTTCTTTGGAGTAGGGTAGATTTAATCCCCTCCCTCCCCCATAGTCTATCATTCCGGTTTCACATTGTCAAAAATGAGGGTGGGGCGTTTGAGACAGGGAATTTTTAATTGGTTTTATGTCTGCATATTTGATGTCTTTTTTAATTTGTTGTAACCAGTCATGAACCCAAGGAAAGGGTGGAATAGCAATTTAACTGAATAAAAATTGAAACAATGTTCCTATTTATTTTTGGCACAATTCCCTGAACAGTGATACTTTGCGGGGGGGCGGAGATAAGTTCTCTGCAAAAAGATTTGTTCAAACCCTGAATTCTTCAAATATTGGGATATTTTGGTGGCTGAAAACCAAACATTTCAGATTTTTCACAACCAAAAATATCATGAACCTGGCAAATTTCTGGTGGGGAATAAATTGGATAAAGCTTTTCTTTTAAAATACAAATATATATATGCTGGAATCACGGAGCATTTTCTCCCCAGGAATTTAGCAAGCTAATAATATTTTTGGGTGTGAAAAATTTTACCAGCTTTAGTGTGGTGTACTCCGATATAGCCCATCCTAACTCAGTTTAGAACTCCACTTTGCTTAATAGTCATCCAAGTATTTGAACCAGTGTTGATGATTCAAACTTGCTCCTCACTAGACCTAAAAACCTCTTTCATCTGTTCCACAATCTTCAGGAAGACAAAGATTTATCCAGGAGCAAATGCTGTTTTCAGATGTCTATGAATTATCTTTAACTGATGAAAGGAGAACCACCACGGTTATTAAGACCATTTCCAGGCATGGTGGCTGAGTGGTTAAGACACTTGGCAACATACTTGAAAGTTGTGGGTTCAAGCTCTGCTTGGACTCTCATGAGATGGCTGCCTCCAGCCCAGCCAGCTGTGAATGGGTACCTGACCTATTCGGTTGGGGGCAGTCAAAGGCAGTCGATTGTAGTGCTGCTGGCCACATCACTCCCTGGGCACTGTAGGCCACAGACTCGGGTTACTTAATCATGCTAGCCTGATGGGCGGCACGGTTTGGGATGGACTTTAACCATCTCTAGGGCCTTTGAAAACTCCAGCAAGTGAAATTATCAGAAAGTAGAGGCTCACTTGGCAAAGACACCTACCTAGAGTGCACCCAAGGCATCTAGCATTGAAACCAGCTGGAAGAAGGAACGATGGCACGTCACAATAGAGAAAGGTCATAGATCGCTGTCACTGAACATCCCATGACACAGATGGGAATGTAATGGAGGGAAGGAAGGAACTTGCCATGGCTTTATGTTCCTCCTGGAGTGAGAGTGATATTGCACTATTCCACAGTTATGCCATGAGAACACTCGTGCATGACTGGGTCCCCAGATATAGCTTTTACAACCATGGGTGTTCTCGTAACCTAAAAGCAGAATAGCACGTTCCTGGGTGTGCTGATTCCCATGAGAATACAGGTGTGATTGCCCTCATACAAGCCGTGTAACGTGAGAAAGTGACCTGATTTACAAGATGTCAAGCATCCGGCAACACTAACAGTGCCATGCACTGAGCCCTTATCAGTTACGTGACAAGTAATAATAATTTTAATATAGTAACTCCCTGCCATGGCACTCTGAGTGCTTCACATTGAACTAATTAACACAACTTTTAATTCTCAAAACAATCCTGTGAGGTAGGTTACACTGAGAAAATATTGTGACTGACCCAAGGCCATCCAGTGAGTTTCTGGCTAAGGCAAGACTTCAACCAGGGCCTCCCTGTATCTCCCGGTCCAGGTACTGTACCCACCACACACTGGCTCTAATGTCAATAAATCCTTGTTTTCAGGCCTCATTCCCAAGTAAGGTACCTCCTGCTCTTGGAAGTGGTCCCTGATGCTTGGCCACCAAGAATTTTTGCATTGTTGAATTCTGGGTCTCTGATGCACTGCCTGGTTGTTTAATCCAGTTAGCGATTCCCCTTGTGGATTTATTCCTGCGGCTCCTCAGGAAACATCCTGGAGCACTGCAAGCACAGTGGGCCGCCAGAACCTGGAGCACCAGCTGGGGGTGGAGCTACGGTCAATCTACTTGCAGATGGGCCACTGCAGCTCTGCTTCTGCCCATGGTTTGCCTCGGCAACAGCCATAGAGCTGCGGGTGGCAGCCTAGAGCGGCTGGTGAGCCACCTGCACTTCTATGGTGCGGGGGAGAGGGGCACCGTACGGGCCGACTGCTGGCTGCATTGGCATGCGCCTCCATCTAAGCCCACCGTAGTCATAGCAGACCCAGGGGTTGTTCCCTGCCAGAGCAGATCCAGGGTGGCCACCTTACCAGGTGGTCTAAAAACACCTGCTAAGGCACCAGGGTGAAAGGGTGGCCGGACTTCCAGGGAATTAGGAAATGGGACTTCTGCATGTGGGAGAAAAGGATAGGGTAATACCCTCCTGCTGCCCCAATCTGGAGGCCTTGTGATGCCCCTGATCACAAAAGAAATTACAGTGTGCTTTTATGTGCGTGGTGAAGTGTATCGGACCAATGTACACCTTGTAAGCTGAACACATACTGAAAATTATTTGCTGAATCAGGGCCACAACAATAAGAGCACCAGTTTAAGAGACTTTACAAGGGAGAAACACCATTAAACGAAAGTTTTTGTGCCCTTTTTATCTCATCACCAGTTTCTTTGAATGCCTCTTTATTCCTTCCCTATGTTGGGGGCTCATCTGCGTCTCTCTTGGGCAGCTTGATTTCTGTGCCTTTTCCCAGGAACCATGGGCCCTTTTTAAACAGACGCTCTGTTGCGTTGTGTGTGTGCTCCCACGCAACAACCATCTGCACCCACCCACGGAGCAACCAGATGGGTGTTGCGCGAGAGCACGCACACACCTACACTCACCGCCTGTGCTGTCTACACAGACACCGCCATCCAGCCAAACTGGGTGGAGGCATCTTGCGTGAAAAGGGCCCATGTTGCAGGGCTGTAGTACCATGTATAATAAAATGGTTTTATACATGGTATACCCTGTACCATGTATAATAAAATGTAACACCCATTTTATCGGTGTTAGAGCGTCTGTGTAAAAAGGGCCCGTGTCTTGCTATGAGCTCTTCGAACCCTTTAACTGTCAGTAAATATTCTGTACTCCCCTATGCCCAGTTGGAAGGGTTCTTCGGGAACAGTTACCCCTCTCCTCCATAACATAAGAGAACCTCTAATTTTCTGCAGGTGTTTCAAACCATATAGCTGAGCCTGTGTTCATCCATTATTCTAATAACCTTCTCATTTTCAGCATATTGACCGGCTGTTTTTTTTATCCCTGTGGTTTTTCACATTGCTCTAATTGTTCCCCAAAATTGCTTCTCTGTGCTTTGCAACATTGTTCCGCTGTTGAAACTGTCATAATAAAAATATCTGAACTTTTTTAAAAAAATGTGTGTGTGGGTGTGAAAAATCAATCCCTGCTCCACATTCTCTAAGCTCCGTTGCTGAGAAAGAGGCACAGTGAGTGTTCTCATCTCGTTCACCCAATTTAACGCTGCGAGTCTAAGCTACTGTGCCACTCCTCCAGTTTTCCAAACCACTAGAGACTCAAAAGATACCTCTCTTTTTTTCCGATATACTGACCGGAATGGTGTAGCTCTCTTTCCACAGTAACAATATTGTTTCCTTTGATTTTCCTTCTTTCCCACCTAACAATAGAGCCCAACTATCCATTGCTGCTGGCTGGNTCCTTCTTTCCCACCTAACAATAGAGCCCAACTATCCATTGCTGCTGGCTGGTGCATTTGGCAACTTGAGCTGGATACCTCTCCCCCTCCACCCTCATCTCTCTCATTCTAGCAGGGAGCCCCTCTCTCTGGCCATATAGTGCAGGTGACAGCATGGGTGGGATTGTGTCTGTCTCTCCTTCTAGCAGTGGGGAGACTTTCTGCATTTGTCAGGATAAGTAATCATTTTCTTTCCCAGTGCTGTACATTAACAAAGTCTTTTTAAAGTTCATTGATTCCGACTATCCTGGGCCTGGCCACAATGAATCTCCTTTACCCATTGAACCACTCTACCTGCACGCATAATTCCTCAGCCCTTCACCTGCCCCATAAATGTAATGCACTAGCAAAATATGGGAACCAGAGGTGTAGCTACCATGGAGCAAAGGGCTCAGTTGAGCCAAGGCCCTGGACTCACAGCGCTAAGAAATGTTCAGAATGAGTAGCATATCCACCAACATTGGGGGGGGATAGGTACACTTTATGCTACCTCTAAGTTGCATAAATGTGCATGTGTTTACAAAAGTTTGCTGTAGCCCACAGATTAACTTTGAGGATGAGCTGCGGGGGAAAGGTCTGTACAAGAGGCTCTGTGTAGATATGTTTGTATGCGTAGGACTGTCACCTCTCCACTTGGGCCCAAAAGGCCCTTGCCGCTGCAGACTCCTCCTCCTGGGGGTGGGGTTGGAGGCTCTTCATCAGAGCTGGAGGGGGGAAGGCCTCTGGTGGCAGCACTTCTTCCTTCCTTCTGGTGATGCTTCTCCTCGCTGGAGTCCCTGCGTCCAGAGCTGGAGACATCCCGCCACGCCACCTCGATGCCGTGCAGGTTCTCGATATGGGCTATCAGCCCTGATGTGGTCCCCTGGCTGCCCCTTTTTATTTTTTTTGCTGCAGATCTAAAGAACTTAAAAAGATAGGAACATAAGAAGTGCCACACTGTGTCAGACCAATGGGCTGTCAATGTCAAGCCCTGCCTGCATTCTGTCTCCACAAGTGCGTGGGTGGCCAATCTCTCTCTGCAGGGGACTTCCTGACAGGTCATAGGGCAACAATCCAATCCCTGTTGTTCCAGCCCCCGTGCCTTACCTTACAGATGGCAAATCTGTCTATCGGCCTGTCATAGTGCTGCCAGACCACAGACCTCTTCTGCCTGCTTTCTACAGAGGCTCCGGTGACCTCTGCCTTGCTGGGGTTCTGGTGGTCCGGGCACCAGCACCAGGGATGGCAGCATCATCATCACCACCCTCTCTGAAACAGGAACACAAACACCTAAGTATCATCATGCATTTATGATGATGCTTCTAGTCCTCCCTCCTTGGGATCCTAGGGGGATGGCAACTGGAGAGACCCTTGCTGGCATGTGTAAATCCTGCCCTTCTTTGGGTGCTATGTACGGCATCTGGAAAGACCCTTGCTGACACATGCAAACCCTGCCCTTCTTGGGGTGCTAGGGATGGCAATGGGAGACCCTTGCTAGGAATGGGCTGGCACGTGTTTGGGTGGGTGCTTCCTTCGGCTCGTGCCTGACTCCTGGAAGAGCCCCACACACCCTCTCTCTCTGTCACAGACATCCGCTGCCACCCATTGATGCCCACTGTTTGTGCCTGACTGCCCACCACCTACCCACCCCCACGCCAGTGAGCTCGCTCTAAAGGATAGTATTCTTCTTGTCCTCAAAGTAAAAGTTTACAAACCTGGCAGCACCTCCTCTGCCCTCTTGCTCCTCTGATGAGGAGCCGACCACCACCGAAGGCCCAGCATCAGCGACCTCTTCCTCCACTGGCTCCGCCACCTTGGCCTTCCTCCAGTTCCCCCCTTTTCAGCTCCACCCTCTTCATTTTTTTTCCAAACACACACACCCCCCAACTCACCAACCTGCCAAAACACAGCCAAACTGTCAGCTCTGCTGCTCGCTGGGGGTCCCAGACCCGCCAGGGTATACCGCGGTGGTGGCCCAGGAGCCCCCGGTCTGGGGTAGCACAGCCTCCTCCAGCGCTACACACATCCTCCCACTCTGTGGAGGCCTCGCCCGCTGATCCTGGGCCATGGCCTGCAGACACGCCCCCTGCCCCAACGCACAGCATAGGGATTCCCCTGCCACGGTGCTCAGAGTGCTTGCGGGGACGCACAGGGGTGGGGCTTGGGACATCAAGCTCGGTGCCACAGAGACAGCGGTGCTGGTGATTTCATAGAGACTGCCCCCCCGTGTGAAGAGTGCTAATCGAGTACTACGAGTGTGAAGTGTGACTTCCTGTGTCCCCGGTGCATGTGGACCTTCCTTCCTGTGAATCGGTGACAGTATCCATGAGTGTGTGAAGTGCGAGGCTTGTGTGTTCCCTTTCCCTGTTCCCTTCCTGGATCGTCCCCATCCTGCATGAGTGCCCCATTGCCTACCCTTCCTTAGGGGTCCCCTTCCCTCTCCCCCCCACCCCATCATCCTGCCCTCACTGAGCTTCCTTTCCCCTCTTCGTCCCTCGGGTGTCTGAATAAGTATCCTTGGGGCAGACCTTGGTTTCCCTGTGCCCAATGATGGTAGAGGTCTGTTCTCTTTAAGTAGAGGTAAGGACCACCAACTCTATCCTGACGGGCATTCCTCCCTCGAGGCGCGTCTCTGGTATGGGTAAGCATTGGTCCCATGTGGGTCTTGTGTGTCTGCCTAGAATCCCCCTCCTTGGTTTCACAAACCAACACACAGTCCAACACAGCCAAACCACACCAAACAAACCCAAACAGCCAGCCACCCCACACACACGCACACTCTCCACACAAGCTTTGCATTCACTTGAATTTCTGGTTCCCGACGTGATCAAAGGACCATACAAACGATACCTAGACTGATACCGATTTCCGAACCAAACCGAACGACAGAACCCAAACTCGGCTCCTGGATCAGACAGAATGACCGAACCACCAAACTGTGTTCTGTTCACACATCCTTAGTAAGCTGCATCACAGTTTGGGGGGTCCACTGCCCCTCTTTCTGGGTTGGGTGCCTCAGTTTCCCTCACTTGCAGCCCACCTGAACCAATTCTCTCTGGTTGACTCAGTTCTGCAAAGGGCATAAATCCTTTGTCTCCCAACTTCCCAGAAAGCTTCCCATTCACACACTCACTATTTCTCTGGGTTCACAAGAGCTTGGGAGCTCGAGTCTTCAGCTTGTGTTCCCAATGCTAGACAGACACTTTAGTGAATAAGAAAGTTTATTGATTACATAGTAAAGAGAGTTTGACACAGAGTGGCTAATAAACCAAAAGTAAAACAATACATTCCTAATCTAGACTGGATTAGTGCAAGTATATTTTACCCCACAAAATCCATTCACTGGAGTTCCTTCTCAGCCCGATGTTGGAAAGGCTGGCATCAATCTAGTTGGTTAGAATCTAAGTCCTTCTCTCAATGCATCTCTTCCAGAAGTCTGGTTGGCAGGCGAGCGGATGCCTCCAAGGCTCAGCTCAGTAAGAGGTTGAATTGAATTCTAATTGTCTTTGATAGCCAAGATGTTCCCTTAAGTACCTTTGCCATCCCTTTGTTTGATTTTCCCGCTTAGGGAAGCTTGGAGCCTTCGTGTTCCCTGCCACATCCACAGAAAGGCAAACAGGAAGATCCATTTGCATCTTAATGGTTGTCTGTCTGGCTCTCTGAAGTGAATCCACATTCTTTACCTGACTCCATTTCCTGGAGTTTCGAGTTCTCAGTTTTATATTACATGAAGCAAGTTTCTAGTTCTCAACTTTCACATTACATACATGCTTAAGCTTTAACTTTACATATTTGTTAGACCTATAGTCCAGTATCTGCGTGTGGCAAGCTGTTCAGAGAGGCAGATCACAGCAGACACGATAGCTATTTGTCAGAGGCAGAGGTAAGAATCTATTGTTTCTCAATTCAATTGGTTTCCTTTGTCATGTGTTCAGAGAAGCAGCTGAGAAACCAAACCTGGGTCACTGATAATGGATACATTGGTCCTAATGTTCCAAGGAAAATAATCCCAAATATGGTTGAAATTCTGGCAGGAAATGGAACTTGTCGCCATCTGAATTTCTGATTGCATGCCAGCTGCGTGGAGGACATTGACAGAGAAGGGGTCACTTATCGAAATGGTTGCATAAGTATTCCTGCAGCTTGTGGTGGTATAGTCTGTTCCTGCCACTACTCAAGTTAGTGTAGGAGGGAACTGGAGCCAGGCTTCTGGTCTTGTCATCCAACTTGCTGTGTCCTTCCTGCTTCTATCTCGGAGTTGGCAGTGCTTGGGAATGACTGCCTTCAGCTTGAAAAAAAAGGAAGCAGGAAGGTTTCATTCTGGTTCCATTTGAGCAGTTTGTTCCATGGCAGAGTCTCTGGCTTAAGAACAGAAGTGCCATACCGGGTCAGACCAATGGTCCATCTAGCCCAGCATCCTGTCTCTGACAGTGACCAATCACACTGACTTGGGGGAAGCACCCAACAGATCACAATGGGGGATCAATTCCCTGTTGTTTTCCCCCAGCTCCCATCATGTTCCCCGATCCTCTCTGACTAATAGCTACTAATGGACTTGGCCCCATGTGGGTCTTGACTGTGGTTCACTGTGATCTTGTCACATCTGAAAATACCCGGGGATAGAGAGCCCTCTTACTAGGGTTCCATCCAATGTCTCCCCCTCTGGTCCTATTTCTCCCTAGTAGTGTAAAAATACCAGATTACGTTGCCATCACCTACCTTTATCCTGAACTCTCAATCCTTGATTTTTGGGCCCTCTGTGGCCACCTGTAGTCTTCTGAAGGTGTAGGCTTCCTTCTGGCTTGGAGAACTGAGTTAGCTTCCTGTCCTACGACAAGCCGAATCAGAAGAAATGAAAGGGAAGAGAAGGGTAGGAGGGAGGAGAAACAGGAGGGTAAGGGTTTTGTTTTGGTGCACAAGAAGAGGAAAAGGGAAAGATGGGTTTCAGTGGGGAACAGGGGAAAGGGTACATCGTTGTTACCAGACATCTTCTCTGTCAGGTTCCTATTTACTCCACAGTTTGCAAAGAGAGTGAGGTGAGGTGCCATATCCCAGACAAATTGGCGGGGGAGGAGGGGCAAAGTCATTGAGATGTTTGAATTTTATTTTGGACACAGGAGGATATAAATCTTTCCCCCTTTGTGGATCTGTCTCCAAAGAGGAAGTTCCAGACCCTCCCAATCCCCATGCCATCACTTACCATTATCCAACCAGAATCCTATTTTTTTTCATCATCATCTCTTAGACTGAAGACACAGAGACGACTACTGACTTCAGAGGCTCAGCACAGGCAACTCACTAAGACCAGGAATCCCTAATGTGTCTTGAAGTGCACTGGTGGGGGTGGGTGGGGAATATTGCATTCTTCTCTTGCTGTTGAGGTCCATGGCTGTTGAGGCACGCCCCTGCCCCCAAGAAGAAGTTCCACCCTCCCAGGGCCCTCTGTACCTCCTCTTTGAGGCAGCATCAGGTTTCCAATATTAAAACCGCCTACTCTTAATATGGTTCCTGGGGTTCTAGCTCTGAGAGGAAAGGACTATGGAAGGGAATGCTAGCCATCTAACCAGAGACAACGCCCAACACAGGGGAAGAGAACTCAAATTTCCAAGAGAAGGAAGGCCATAGCCCATGACCTAGGGGGAAAATAAGCTAATGGAGCAGAGTGCAGAGGAGCAAGAACCAATGGGCCAAGTTCCACGGGGAGAGTCCAAACATAGGGAACCAGCTTCCAGAGGGGAGAGAGAGAGGGAGAGAGCCAACAGATCAAGTTGCAAGGGGAGAGCCCCAAGTGCAGGGAAGCTGCTTCCAGTGGAGTGAGAGCGCCAAGAGGCCACCTTCAAGGGGGAGAGCCAAGCTAACAGCTTCTCCAAGCTGAGATCAAAAGGCAAGGAGTTTATCAAATACTCAAGAGTAAAGAGCTGATTTTCGTCAAGTTCCTGAAGTTTACCTCTGATTTCTTTGCAGAGCTCATGCATGTCCAGTTCTTTTATGTTACATGCATGACCAGCCTCACAAAAATGTTCCAGAGGGCAGTGCATCAACAGGCCAAGTCCCAAGGGTGAGCCCCAATGCAGGCAATCAATTTTCATGGGCAGGGGAGCGAGCCAACAAGCATAGTTTGAAGGGGAGCACCCAATATAAGGGGCCTGCTTCCAGGGGAGCGGGGTGGAGCCAACAGGCATAGTTTGAAGGGGGGAGCCCCAACTGAATGGGAGAGAGCCATCTGGCCAAGTGTAGCCCCAGAGCTGAGAGAATGCTTCCACTGCCCTGGAATGCCTTGGTTTGCAAGCAATGCAAGTCAATTCTTCAGCCAGAAATGAGCCATGGCTGGGAACCAGCTTGGGTGGGGGTCGGAGCCAAGAAGCTGTGTTGGAAGGGGACAGCCAAGAGACCAAGTTCCAAGGGGAGAGCCCCAGACATAGGGAACTGGGTGAGAGAGAGAGTGTGAGAGACAAGAAGCCAAGTCCCAAGGGGAGAGCCGCAATGTAAGGAATCATCTTCCAAAACTCTTTTGAAGTTGACCAGCTGGCTAAGAGCTAATGTAGCTCCAGAGAATGCTGGTACAGTAGCCCCCTGTAGTGGTGCGAGTCTAAGCAGTCACAAGTTCAGGAGCCTGCTATAGACAGAGCTAAAGGGTTAGGGTCTTCTGCCTTAGAGGATAGAGGCTAATGCAGATAAGAGTTGAGATCTCAAGTTATAATCCCCACCCTGGCAGACGCAACAGGGTTACACTTATGTGGAGACTGATGTGGAAGCTGGCTTCAGAGAAATCATACCTGTCACAAATTTACTTCTTAGCTCTTTCATAAAAGCTCAAGAAGTTAAAAAGGGGAGAGCCCCAATGTAAGGGAACTTGCTTTGGGGGGGGGAGCCAAGAGGCCACGTTCAATGGGGAGAGCCTCAGAAGTAAGGAACCAGCCCGGGGGGGGGGAGCCTAGAGGCCATGTTCGAAGGGGTGATCCAGAAGTATCAGTTGAAACAGAAATACAGAGCATTAGCTTTAATATACTGTAAGTGTTTCTGAACTGAAAGCCATGGTAAAATATTTTTGCTTAATGATTTTGCCTCGGTTTTCACACAAGTCTTTAAAAAAACCCAAACACCAACCAACCAAAGGGAGAGCCCTAACAGAGGCTCATACAGATAAAAGCTGACGTCTCCAGTTCTAATCCCCAACCTGGCAGCTTTTTTAGGATTACACAAGAACCAAGAGGAGAGTCCCAAATGTAAGGAACCTGCTTCCATGGGTGGAGAGAGCCAACAGCCATAAGCCAACGGTGAAGAAGAATGCTATTTTAAACCCTTACCTAAGGTTCTGGGGTGGATTACTACCCTGGGTGGTAAGAAACATGTAAAGTATGCTAATTAGTGGCTCTAAAACTTTGAAATGAAACTTACGACCTTCACTGGGGAGGTAGAAATCCACCCTGGCCAATGTAATCAAAGTTAGGCTGGAAAACCACCACCACTTAAAAAGAAACCAACTGAACACTTTTCACCTAACCCACCAAGTTCCAAGGAGAGAACCATACAGCAGTTTCCTGTAAACACCATTATATTGAGTCCATTCATGACCTTGTATAGAGAAAGAATGCTGAAGTACTTGGCATCTAAAGCCTCAAAACCGCCTGTGAATACCCCAATGTAGGGAACCTGTGTCCATGGGGGAGAGCCATACAGCAGTTTCCTGTAAACACCATTATGTCTCCCATAGTTTACATTTGCATTGTCTGCTGCATATGCAAGAGCCCCAAACATTGGGAACCAGCCTCCAGGAGAGGGAAAGTTCAGTTATACAGATAAGAGCCGAGGTCTCCAGCTCTAAATCCCACCATAGCAGAATTGAGAGCGTTACAAGGATCTAGGGGAGAGCCCCAATGTAGGGAACCAGTCCTTTAATAGCATCAGAGCGTGGCTCATAAGCAGGGCCCCAATTCTTCTGCAAGTTTTTCCCCAAAATTCTGCCACCCCAAATTGAAAACTTTTGAGTTTCTCTATATTAACTTTGTTTTAATGTATTGAATTGTGTTTTGAAGTATTGATTTCTAAAATCAACTTCTGTGATTCGAATGGCTCAGGCTGAAGTTTTTCTTTCAGCTACATTCCATTGAGTTTTTTCCTGAGCTTCCCAAATGACCTTTGCCTGTATCCAAGGAAACAGCCAAATGGCTAGGCCATAAAATGAGGCCCCTTTGGTTAACTTAGGTTTTCTTAGATTAGGTGTCTGGAATCTTATCTGTGACCTGTCTTAATGACAGATAGTACTATTCATAAGTATCTCCAGACTAAGGAGGATTTGTTAGTTTTTTCTAGCTAACATATCTATTCAATTTATGATTGGAATAATCTTTACGTTCTGGTTATTCTCTCTAATCTGACAATTATCTTTGATAAAAATACAAGGTTTCTATTTAGTATTAAACCTTGATAAACCTTGAAGGAAATCAAACTCTGATTGGTTTCTTTAAGAGAGCCAATTAGAATCCAGTGTATCTCCTTGTAGGTGATGTCATTATGACACTACTCAGTAATGTGATCCTTCTAACAGGCTTCTTTTATAGAGAGAGAAAGCCTGACTTTCCTTAGATTGAAATCCCAAATACCATTGGATTTCTTTCTCACATCTTGGCAGAAAGGGATGAATGTGGGAAAAATATGTAATGTATAATTCTTAATATCTTTGAGCCAATGAATTGTGCATATGTTAAGCTTTTACTAGCTTTTTCTTAAGATAGAAATGTTTTAAGATCATGTAACTTTGATTGGCTATCAATACCATTCTATGTAAGCTACTGATATTTTCTATTTATATTTAAGTAAACTTTGCATATATTTTTATATTCCAAAAGTCTCATGTTCCTTT
>QEPC01010507.1:1367818-1378348 GCA_003113815.1 Sphenodon punctatus | reverse complement strand
CCGCCGCCGCCCGGAGCGCAAGGTAGGCGATCCCTGGGTGGGGAGGTAGGGTGATTCCTGGAGTGGGGGGGTGTTAAACCACCCACCACCCCAGGGATCACCCTAGTACCTGCTGGTGTAGGCTCCAGGTCGCTGGCAGCGGCCCGGAGTCCACACTTGGGACTTAAAGAAAAAAAAATGTTTTTAAAATCCAGGATGGGCAGGGTAGGTGGGGGGTGCCCCCCCTTCCACCTGCACAGTCTGGGAGGGGGAGGGGGGAGTAAAAAAAAAATTATTCCATTGATTTCAATGGGGACAGTTCCCCATTGAAATCAATGGAATAAATCCGGTACCAGTATACCGGGTGTAATCCAGGAATCCGGTTTTTTGAGAACCGGGAACCGGTAAAACCGGTAACCGGTATTCTGCCTGGTGTCCCACCCCTAATATCTACCATCCATGAGCTTCTGAAGGAATCGGTCTTGATCAGTCCTAGGAGGGAATCTCGTGCAAACTGAATTTTGATCCATAGGTTTAAGGCCTCCTTTCTTACTACTACATCCCAGCTTAGTGATCCAGTCTCCAGCCTCAGAGCTTCCATAGGGATCCCATAGGGAGCCCTGAGGATAAGATGCAGGAATTTATTTTGGGCAGAGTTAATTCCTTTGGGTAGCGGTATTGCCCATAGGCCCGCACCATATAGGAACTTGGCCCTCACCTTTGCATCATAGACCCTCATGGGCCCTTTTAAATCTGCCATCCCCAAATGCCCAAACATTCTGGCTATTACTAAGGGGGTGCCACCTATCTCCTGCTTGGCATATCTATAATGCTTATCCTATTTTAAATTCTGCTGGAAATGTATCCCCAGATATTTAAACTCCTTCACCTGCTGAATAGTGCAATCCTCTAGCATCCAGGAGTAGCTCTTTCTTTCTTTGGAGAACACCATAACCTTGGATTTCCCATGGTTTATTTGAAGTCTATTTTGCTGGCAATAGCCTGCAAATTGTCTTAGTTGACGTTTCAATCCAATCCAATTTGTGTTTGAAATATTATGGCCAGATCATCCGCATAGACGAGACACCCCCCTGTTCTTGATGCTAACTTTGGGGGATGTAAATCTGGGCCTCCAAATAAGGGTACGACATCATTAAAATATATATTAAAAAGCGTCGGCACTATTTTGCTCATCCCCTGATCTCAGCACGCAAACGCTGCCGCCTCATTCTGGTGTTGTACCTACTAACACGCCACGCAATATCATTAGACACAATACTGGCCACATGTTCAGCTGGAACATGCAAATTGTTGCCTATATAGGCAACCTGTCTAACTCCCTTCTGTAATTTAATGGTATTAGAGAAATGCCCTGGTTATCCAATTTGACCACCATATTGGCCTGGCTATACATCACTCACATTAAATAAAGCAGTCGTGGGTCGATATCAAGGGCCTTAAGCTTTTCCCAGAGTCGCATCCCTATCCACAGAGTCAAAGGCTGAACTTAAGTCCATGAAGGCTACAAAGAGCCTACCATTCTTACTAACATATTTACTTATAAGATGGTATAGGAGCATACACTGAACAAGGGTAGATTTTCCAGCTTGAAATCCCGCTTGGTCCCAATGAATAATATTGTTGATGTTAAGCCATGCCGTTAGCCTAGAGAGGAGTATTTTAGAATAAATTTGACTAACAACCATAAGAAGACTGATTGGGCGGTAGTTCTGTGGGAGTTGTCTAGCTCCTTTTTTATACACTGGAGTGACAACTGCCAGACCCCAGTCTTCCGGGAAGATCCCAGTACTGTTTATTGCTGTAAATAAAGCTGCTAAATAAGGTATCCACCAATCCTTAAATTTCTTTATAAACTCAATTCTAATATAATCCGCACCAGGGGCTTTGTTATTGCGGAAGGAATCCACCTCCTGCTGAACTTCTATCTCTGCAACTGGCGGCCAGGGGGCCACCAGTCCAATTTCCTCTACTTCCATGGTTGATGGCCTAGATGCCTCTGAAAAGAGCTTTCCAAAATAAGCCTCCCAGGTCACTGCTGGGATTGGAAAAATTCCATTACTTGTGCTATGTTTTAAGGACCTATTGACAATGAGCCAAAAATTCTTTGAATTCTTAATTTATTATTACTGTAACCTCCTTCTCACTGGCCTTCCCCGGTCTCACCTTTCTCCCCTCATCTCTGTCCAAAACTCTGCTGCCAGGGTCATCTACCTCGNGTAGTAAGAAGCTGCCTTAACTATTTGTTGTAAACTGGAAGGTTTTTTGTTAGATAATATCTTTGGTTTTTCATCAAGTAATGGCAGTTGCCACACAGTCTTTCTCACCTGCACTGTGTCCCTGTCACAGAAATTGAATGTATAGCTAACGTGAATGCTGAAAAATAGCATTCTGCTATTTTGGAGTCAGGGTGGAGAGTGGGGGCTAGTGGGTTAGAACCCCCACAGCAGGGGGCTGTGAGCCAGGACTTCTGTCAGAGAGGAGGGGGTTTGAGGGGGATGCAGGGGGTGGGAGCCAGGGCTCCAGGGTTCTCTAGGAGGGAAATAGGAGCTAGTTGGTTAGATCAGGGGGCTGGAAGCTAGGACTCCTGGGTTGTCTGGGAAGGAAGTGGAGGCTAGTGGGTTAGAGTAGGGGGCTGATAGCCAGGACTTCTGGGTTCTGTGGGAGGGGAAATGGGGGTTAGTGGGTTAGAGGAGGGAAGGGGGTTGGGAGCTATAGCTCCTGGGTTTTCTTCAAGGGGCATAGGGGGCTAGTGGGTTAGAGCAGGGGTCTGGGAGACAGGACTCCAGGATTTGGGGGAGGGGAGTGTGTTAGAGCATGGGGTGTGGGGCTTGGAGCTAGGACTCCAGGGTTTCCTGGGATGAGAGTGGGCTAGAGCAGGGGTTGTCCACCAAGGAAGGGAGTGGGAGCTAGTGGGTTAGAGGGGGAGGTAGGACTCCTAGGTTATCTGCAAGGGGGGTGGGGAGCAATTGGGTTAGAGTAGAGGATTGGGATCCAGGACTCCAGGGTTCTCTGGGAGGGGAGTGGGTTAAAGCATGAGAAGGAACACTTAGAACCAGGATTCCATGGTTACCTGGGGGCTAGTGGGTTAGAACAGGGGGACTGTGAGCCAGGACTCCTGGGTTCTCTGGGAGGGAAGTGGGGCTAGTGGGTTAGAGGGGGAAGGGAGTGGGAGTCAGGAATCCTGGGTTCTCTGCAAGGGGTTGAGAGCCAGGACTCCTGGCTTCTCTGTGTGCGAAGCAAAGGCTAGTGAGTTAGAGCAATGGGCTTTGAGCCAGGACTTTTGGGGGAGGGAATCACTATTCCCCCAGTGGGTTAGAGCATGGGGTGGGGATCCAGGACTCCAGGGTTCCCTGGCAACAACCTAGGTGGGGGGAGGAAGTCAAACCCCTCCCGAGCCACCCACCTGGCCATGTGCCTTGCTCGGCCTTCCCTCTACCAGCCACTCACCTGCCCCTCCCCACAGCACACACACAAGCACACATTCACTCCATCCCCCCTATCCCCAGCACACACACACACACACACACACACAGACTTCCCTCTCCACACAGATGCACACACACACACTTCTGCCTACCTAGTGGGAGCACCTAGTGCTCCCTTCTGTGCCACCAACAGCACCAGGATGCCTTCTCTGCTGCCAGTGGGCTGTTTAAAGGACCTACCGCAGTGCACACATGTGCACTGGGGCCAGCGCATAAGGAACAGGGTGCTGGCCCCAGTGTGCATGCACATGCTGCCCCTTAAACAGGCTGCCAGCGGCAGAGGAAACATCCTGGTGCTGGCAGCGGTGGTGGTGGTGGCATCCTGGTGCTGGTAGTAGGATGGAGTGGAGTGGAGCGGCAGAGGCAGTGGCAGCCCGGCAGGCAGCATCAACAGTGAGTTGTGGGGGGGAGGAAAAGAAGTTGGGGAGCGGTCGTAGGTAGCTGGGGGGTGTGGTAGTAATTCCTTCCCCCTCCCCCAGGCAGGCAGACAGGTGATCAGGCGGGGGGGTGGCTTGACTTTCTCCCCTCACCCCCAGGTCACTGCCAAGAGTAAGTTCCCCCCAGGCAGGTAGTGTTTGGGCAGCTTGACTTCCTTCCTCTCCCCCACCCAAGCCGCTGCTGAGGTTGGCTAGGTGTTAGCTCTCTGATCCACCACCAGCAACTCCCCTCCCCCAGCAATGCCACGCACCAAGCCTTCATGGTTTAGAACATTTGGCATAACTCAAAGCCCCATAGCACAAAACGGTGTTTCAAAAGCCAGATATTGCCATCCCCCATCCACCAAACCTCACATGAAGATACCCAGATGTTAGAGCACCTATCCCTTCAATTTATTAACTGAATAATGGAAAATAAACATGATCTCACAGTAAAGAAAACCCCAACAAAAAAACCTCACCAACCCCAGAAGTAAACAGCTTAAAAATTCCAATGCAAGTGAATGGCAGCATTTGCATTGGAACTCCTACCCTCCTTAACTAATAGAGCTGGCTCTCACCAGCTCTATAATAGAATGGGCCCAGTGCTCCTTGAGACCTAAACCAGGGGAGGCATTGTGTACCATTATTGCTAAACTTTTAAGTTTCAAAGAGAGGAGATCCTCACACTTGCGAGCGAATCCTGATCTGGCATTCCAGGGCTCCAAAATCAAAATATTTTGAGACCTTGCGGCTGAGACTATAGCCAAATGGAGAACTTGGCATAAACAGATGAATGAGTTAAAGAGGCGTTAAAACCCAAATGTGGCAGCCCACAAGGCTGTCACTGGGTATTTTTACACACACCTTAAAGTGCTGGTCTTTCAATCTTCTGGGTTTACAAGTCCACAAGTTCCAGATACATTCTTCACACACACACTGCCCTGAGGCAGCCTAAAGTAGCTGCAGCTGTAGACATGAGGGGCTCCCATGGAAACCATGTGATCACAGCCACCTGGAGCAAAGCAGTTTACCAGGAGAACATTTTACACACAAAGTTCTGGGAGATGTTCTATGCAGAAGTTCAAAGAGCCAGATGTTTAAGATCTGGGTGAGTGATTTAGACACACAGAAAGTTCAGGATGTAACAGCAAACATGCAGGAGGTGTGTGTGTGTGTGTGTGTGTGTAAAAACACCCATTATCTAGAAGGGCAGGTGGAGAATATTCAACAACCCAAAAGAGTGTGAAGTGTTCATGCAAGGAGTTCCAGAACAACAAAGAGAAGAGAGGCAGGAAACAGATGAGGAAACTTTAAGAGAAACATAAAGGAAGACAACTAATGGACATCTTCACAAACAAGAAGATGATTCAAATGCTTCCACAGAGGCAAAAGAAGAGATAAGAAAGACCTTCAGAAAAATGAATACCAGAGCAGACCCCTTGAACTTTGCTGTGCATTAATGTCCAGTTGGCTCAACTTATGTTTTGTTTATTGTTATTAATATAAAGTTGAGCAGAACAGACATAAAGGGGAATACTAGGGGCTCAAAGGGGGAACCCAGTCCAGTTAGATGCTGGAGAGAAGGAGATAATCCACTGGCTGTCAGCAGGGGGTGATGCAAAGACACAGTAAACTCTAGAGGCTCTATAGGAGCCTGAAAGGTTTATGGAGAGCTGGTTGAATCACTGGGACCACTAGAAGAGGAGTGGTTGAAGCAAAAATCCTTCTGATAGAGGAATCCAAATAGAGAGCCCAACATAAAATACCTTATGATAAGTAACTGAGGCAAGGACCTGAGAGCAGTAAGGGGTAGNCATCTTCATGAATGTTAGACCCCTTGTCTCTCCCTCTGTTCCCCTTCCTAAGTCTCTCCCCCAGCTCCTGTCTCTCAGATTGTAAGCCCTAGGGGCAAGGACCGTGTCTATTTTATTACTTTGTAAAGTGCCAGGTACACTGCTGGCGCTATATAAATGTTTGTTAATAATAATAATAATAAAGGCCTTTCTAGCTTGACAGCATTCCATGTCAAACCAGGGTTGGGTTCTATGATAGGAATCAATTGACCCCCCCACTCTTCCTTGTTAGGAAAGGAGTTAAAACCTTGGATTAGTTTATCATAATCTGCTATCACTACCTGGTCTGGCACTCCATTCAGGGTTGTAGATCTTACCGACTTGATTGGCTCGCTGTCTAACACGACGCTATCTGGCTCAATTCCCATTTCGTAGGCAGATATCCAATTACTTGACAATTGCACGGGACCTTCTGTATGTCTTTCTCCTTCCCGATATACCCTTCCAGCCCACCACCCAGCTGCAATTCCAGTGGCTGATGATCACTTACTTGGACCTTTCCTATACGAAAGTCAGCCACATGGGCAAGGACTTCGTCATTTATAAGGACATAATCAACTACACTGTATCTCTCATTTTCATCTGACCCTGGCAGTGTCGGTGTTTACCCAGTGCCTGGCTGTGGTGGGGGATTGGATGAGGGCGACCCGTCTGAAGTTGAATCCCAACAAGACGAAGGTGATGCTGGTGGGTAAGGGCGAAGGAGTGGAGGCCCAATCACTGATGGGGTGTGTCCCTCCTTGGTTCCTCAGGTTCAGAGCCTTGGAGTTCTCGATTCACAGCTCTGCCTCAATGATCAAGTGGCAGCTGTGGCAAGGAGTGCGTTTGGTAAATTACATCTGGTCTGACACCTTATACCATATATGTCAGGCTCCGATCTGGCCACCCTCAATCCATATATTCATCATCTCAGAGCTGGATTACTGCAATGTGCTCTACTTGGGGCTGCCATGGTGACAACCTGGAGGCTGCAGCTGGTGCAGAATTCAGCACCCTACCTCCTTATGGGAGCGGGTCACTGGGAGCACATAACACCGGTGCTCCAATCTTTGCTCTGGCTGCCTATAGTGTTCCGGGTCCAATTCAAGGTGTTGGTTATTACCTTTAAAGCCCTATACAGCTTAGGCCCTACCTACTTGTGGGACCACCTTATTCCTCGTGTCCTGAATTGGCCTCTGCAGTCAGCTGGGGACGCCTGCTTGGAAGTCCCCCGGGTTTCCCGGGTGGCTACTTTCGAGCGGGTGTTCTCAGTGGCCATGCCACAGCTATGGAATTCCCTCCCAGTGGAGATATGCCTCTCTCCAGCTCTCCCCTCCATCCGTAGACATTGTAAGACCTGGCTATTTCACTAGGCATTTGGTGAGGGAGACGGGTAAGGGGGTGGGGGTTTTAATATGGAGGCTTTTTGTCCGAACCTCTTTTATTGGAGATTTTTATGAATGATGTTTTAGAGTTTTTATATTCTGTTTTTGTGTTTTTATATGTTGTACACTGCCCCGGGCTGCCATTAGGCAGGAGGGGGCGGTATAAATATATAAGAAAGAAAGAAAGAAAGAAAGAAAGAACTGTTGGGTAATGAAAAAACACAAGATGTCCAGGGAGGCAGTGAAGAACTAATGTTGATCATCTTTTGGGGGCATCCTTTTAGAATCCTTTGTGGGGTCTCCTTTCTTGAATGTTTTCAAAACCAGGCTGGATAAAAATTTTATATAATGCTATAGGTTGAGGATATCCTGCCTTTGAGCAGGAGTCTGGATTAGAGGGCCCTTGAAATCCCTTCAAACTACAATTCTGTTCTTCAAACTTCTTTTCTAATTGCTCATTTATGCTTCTCCTTATACTTTCTTATCTTATCTTGAAATATCTTTCAACAAGATCTCCCAGCTCCCCTTGTAACTAACCACATGCATCTGCAACTTCCTGAATGTATCCCTATTTATTATTAATTTATTAATTATTATTATGATGATTATAAGCATTTGTATAGCGCCAGCTGTGTACCTGGTGCTTTACAGAACAATAAGATAGACACGGTCCCTGCCTACGGCTTACAATCTAATATCTCCCTATGTTTCCCTCCCCTGTGTCGCTCCTCTCTTGTATTTCTAGACTGTAAGCTCCTTGGGGCAGGAACCTGTCTCTAACCATGACTGTTCCGTGCCAGGCACACTGTGCATAACAGTAACAGCAACAACAACAACAACAAGGTGAAGTGTGCTATATCTCAAAAAAGATATAGCTGAAATAGACAAGGTACAGAGAAGGGCAAATAATAAGAGCTATCGGCTTGGAGAAGAGACAGAGGGGATATGAAAGAAGTTTATAAAATTATGAGTGGTGTGGAACACGTTAATAGGGAATGGTTATTTACCCTCTCAAATAGTACGAGGACTAGGGCCTTTTTACATGGCCGTCACCCACTCACAAACACCCATTGGATGTGAGAGTGCCCGTGTAAACGCCCATGAGTGGGTGGGTGTGCGTACATGACCCACCCACCAAACACCCACGAAGCAGCTGGGAAGGAGCCGGCATACTTCGTGGGTGGAGATGACTGTTCAGCACCCACCCATCCGTGTAAACACCCACACTCACAGGAAGGGCTCTGCTGAAACCACAGAGAGTTGGCTAGAGAGGCTACGCAGGTGCCCCCAAGCAGACACACCCATCCGGGAAGACACCAGTCATCCGGGACACATTAAAGGAGAACTGAATCATGACATGAGAGCGCTGGCTCCCAAAACGTCAGAACAGAAAGCATCCGACAAGACGAAGGGAGCCAGCACCACGACATGTGTGGGACAGGCCAAGATAAGCAGAGGGACCCAGGGACACCCAGAGGAGGGGGGTCAGCCCAACGGGGTGGGGGGCGGGGGAGAAGGTGGGATGGATGGCTAAACACAGCACACCTGTCCTGTCACAGGGCCGAGGGCAAACTGCCATGACCGCATCCCCCCACCCCACCACAGCCATGGGTCACAGGGAAGGGAGTGCAACTGACAGCAAGGTAAGAGTGAGGGTACCCCAAGAACCCGTGGATGGGGGGGGGGGCGCACACCAATACTAGAATCCATGCTGAGGGAACACAGGGCAGGCAGCTGACAGCTAATGGTTCCCACCCCCAGGAGAGCACCCAGCCACAGGAGCAATGCACCACTGGGGAGATGGCCAAGGAGGGCCTCCGTGACAGTCAGGTAAGCCGCCCGTGTGCCCCAGGGGGGAGTGGGAAAGGATCCCCCAAAGGGAGCAGAGGGGGACTGTGGGGCAGATGCTAACCCCTCTGCAATACCCCCAGCAGGAGATGACCAGCTCAACTGTCACCACAGCTACTGGGTGGGCCCCAAGCCGCCAAGTCAGACAGCCCCCCCCACACACACACGTGGTGCCCAAAAGGGGGAGCCCTGGTCAAAGCAGGAGACCAGGGACTTTATATGAGTGGGGGGGGCCAAAAAAGTCCAGCACAACCTGGTGCACAGCTACAAGACCAGACAGGTCTATGCAGCCATCACCCAAGAGATGCAGCGGCAGGGGTACAATAGGGATGTCACCCAGTGCATGCAGCAGGCAAAGGACCTGAGGTCCAGATATAAGTATATCAAGGACAACAATCTCAAGTCCGGCCGTGCCATGAGGACAAGGGAGTTCCACGATGAGCTGGACCACTTCCTCTGCATGGATGGGGATATAGTCGCCTCCCGCTTACACGGCACCACCTTCGCCAGGGGCAGACGGAGGGCCCTGATAACGCCCCCCCTGCCCAACCCCCTGCAGAAGGGGCAGAACGCTGCCCCTGGTGAGGCCAGCCAGGATGTGGGAGGGGACAGCCCCATCACAGAGGGGGGGAGGCAGTCTGGGGACCCGCACACACAAACATCACCCTCCGTGTACGCCCACAAAACCCACAAGGCGACAGGCCACGGGGACAGGTGGCACATGTGGAGCGGACGGAGACCCAGGATGCCTCTCAGGACATGGAGGATGACAATCCAGGTAGGAACACAACCAGGGCCCGGGGGGGGGGAAGAGCCTGGGGGGACAGGGCCCCAGCCACAAGAACCGGAGCCATAGCCAGGCAGCAGGGATCAACTGATGGAGCAACATTCCCATTACAGCTCAAGGTACCCTGGAGGTTCACAAGGAGGAGGTCACGGTGGAAGAGTTGTTCGAGGAAGAATCAGCAGCACCCCCAAGACCCGGGCATCAGGATAACAATGGCAGGCCACAGCGCAAATGGGACGGGTCGTGGGTGGTGTCAGGCCGATAGGATAGCAGGCCAGCCACAAGGGCAGCCCCTAGAGCAAACTATCCCCTATGCATGACAGGGAAGAGCCGGTGCCCAGTGCAGGGCCGGTGCAGAAAGCAGCAGCGGGAGTACCAGGCCAGTGGGGCACATCACCCAGGGTTGCCAGGACAGGCAGACAGGCACCTTGGCATGAGAGGCAGGCAGACTGGGGCAGGGCTTCAGTTTTGCCCACAGGGCAAGCAGACAGGCATTTTGGCATGAACAGAAGGCAGACTGAGGCAGGGTTTGAGCTTGGCAACCAAGGTGGGCAGACAGACAGCGTGGCATGAGCATCAGAAGGCAGGCTGAGGAATGGGTTTGATCTTGGCAACCTGGGCAGGTGGGCAGACAGGCAGCGTGGCATGATCATCAGAAGGCAGACTGAGGCAGGCTTTGATCTTGGCAACCTGGGCAGGCGGGTGGGAAGACAGGCAGTGTGGCATGAGCATCAGAAAGCAGACTGAGGCAGGCTTTGATCTTGGCAACCTGGG
>QEPC01010507.1:1339414-1360220 GCA_003113815.1 Sphenodon punctatus | reverse complement strand
TTGCAAGCTTTCAAACCTCATCAGGCAAGTCTGGGGTTAGAACTGTAGAAGAAGCACAGAGGTGACTGGCGTTGGGCACCTGGCAACTGAGGCACCCAAAAATAGAAGCCACTTTTGAAAATGTTGGCCTTAACCTCTTCTACTGTCTCTAGGAATAGCATTTACGTAGAGAACTTCACCCAGGTGCTGTTAGGAGGAGGCCTCAGTAATGTGTGAATCAGAGATCTATCTTCTGAATGTCATTGGTTCTGTTCCTGCCTTCATGAATGCCACAAACACTCCATTTCAATCACTTTCCTCATCTCCTGGATTTGGGATCAAGCACACATATTGAGTGGCAGATGCTTCCTGTCACTTTCGGGAATACTGATGGCTCAGTTATATAACCAGCCAAAATAAGAGTCTGCAGTGACGCAAAGCAATATTATTTTTTCCCCTTGAATGAGAACAGCGCAAAGGCCTGACTAATCAGTTTGAAAGTGAGGAGGGCTTTGAGGATGCCCACCAGGGATACATGGGCAGAAGAACTGTAAATCTCGAGCTATAGATTTAATTACCATTAATGGATGTGGTTACGTTGAGCGTATCAATGTGTTTTATTGCTAAGTAGTGCATCTTCCCAAGTTCCCTCCCCTAGAGTCAGCTAACACCAGTCTCCACAGCACTCCGTCAGAGATGCAAGTGCCACACTATTTTCACTTTGCCTGACACCTAAATCTAAATATCTCCCTAAGTGGAATTCTCTTGCGTGGTGGCATGTAATAGAAACATGCTTTCGTTATGTTTTGTGCAACTTAACAAAATGGGTTTTTAAATGTGTTTGGAGAATTGTTGCTACTTGGTCCCAAACTATCAGAGAGAGCGAGAGAGAGAAAGGGGAAGGGAGTGGAGGAAACATTTCACAAGGGGTGACTTTAGAGAGAACAAAATTCAGGTGCTTGTGAACGTAAATACATGTTTACCTGTTCTGTGTAATCAGTGTGACTTTTTTGGCCCCTCATTAGCTCCACCTCAAATACCCAAGTGCTGCCTGGATTTCCTCTGGGTGTTTTAAGGACTTGGGTATCCTGTACTGTGTCTAAGCAGATACAGGGTGTGTTTATACAAAAAATGCCCACAAATTCCTGTTTCTAGCCATTGAGTACAGAATTTGGGGGATGGGACGTGTTCTTACTCTCTGTCCAGTTGAACTCTTTGGTTCTCCCATGATTTAATGCATATAAAGTCCACCCCCACGACCCACTGTTAGGAGCTACGGGTGAAAGGAAAAAAGGAGAGACACTTTGATTGGATGAAAGACGCTGTCAGTCAGGAATTATTTTTCCTGTAACAGCTACTTTCTGTGGTGACGTTAGTGAAACATGATGTCTGTGATGGTGTATGATGGGATATCTTACGGGAACCTAGCTAGAGGCTGCGTATGCATGCTTCCATCAGGGGGCAGTATGAAACACCCTTTGTAAATGCGTGTAAACAGTGCAACATTGCAAACACATGTTCAGAAGAGTGTTCAGAGATGGGTGTTAACACCCATGAAACACACATTCAAACACCCAAATTTGTTCTGCCTAAAGCCGCCTAAGATGATCATTTCATTTCTGAGCTCTTGTCTTGGGCTGTTTTTGCACGGACGCCCCCCGCCCCCTCCCATTGGGCGTGTGGGTAGGTGTGCAGTGGGGGGGGGGCATGTGCGTGCATGCCGTGGTGGTGGGAGGGATGGGTATCCACCCATGGATACACCACGGGCGGTGGGTCTGCGCTCCCGGCACACACCCATCTCCACTCGTGAAGCCATGCAACAAAACAGAGGAGTCTCCATGGATGGCGATGGGTGTGCGCCTGTGGGAAAGGGAACACACCCACCCATCCCCCGTCCCAGCAGCGCTGTGTGAAAACGGCCTTGATCCCAGTCCTCAAAGGGAACCACTGCCACACCTGTGCAAGCCTTGGAACTAAACCCCCTAACTCCATTCCTCAGGTTAGTTGCTCTCACTTCTGTGACAACTGCAGTGCTTTCCAAATTCTTCTTTCCTATGGTACACCAAGCCATTGCCCAACTAACCTAATCAAGTTCGACTTTCAGTAAGCACTAGGGCCCTTCGGAGACTACCCACAACTCGGGCTGCCACTTTCCCTCAGGCTTTCACCAGAAGGTAGGCCAGAACACAGAGAAATTGGGGATTTTCCCCAGAGTTGGTGGGTTAAAACACAGAGATTCTGGGTCAGACTTGGATGAGTGGTAACCCTACCCACAACCCAGTGTTTTACAACTACACCACTTTGTGACTCAGTTTCCCCTTTTGAAAATGGGGGCACCAGCAGCTATTGCACCATCTCACCTGGATGCTATCGGGATTAATTAGTGCTCTGATAAGGAGTTCCTCTGAGGCCAGCCGAGAGCTCCCGGTTGCAGGTACCATCTGCCAGTCAAGTTCACACAACAAGAGGACACAGAGAGGCATTTGCAGTGGCTGCCCCACAATTAGGGAACTCTCTTCCCTTGGAGGTTGACTAAGGCCAAGCCTGTTCATCTTCCAGAGACGATGTAAGACCTTTTTGTTTGGTCAGGCATTTGGCCGGCAGAGGTAGGCTCTGGGGAGTTGTCGGTTAGCAGACTTTACTTGGTCCTATTCATTTATTGTGTATTTAATATATATAATATATTTTAATATATGAGAAGTGTAAAATACTAGGGCACAATCTTCAAGCGTGGCCCTTTACTTTCCATACATATTGCAAATATTAATTAATCAATCCTCTGACAACCCCCATGTAAGAGGAGTTTATCATATCTCAATTTTATCTCTCTGACCAGGTTCTCATATTCCCACTCATCACTACAGCATCTGAATGCATTCCAGAGATGACAAATCACATCACTTACATCTGTCTCTCCCTATTAATTTGCACAATGCATGGCATAATGATGCTCTCATCCTAACTAGGACCTTTGAAGATTACTACCATCATCATAAAAATGTGCATCCTCCTTGACATCTTGGGAGTTAGCCCCTTGGAGAGTTAGTCCCTAGGGACAAGAGAGAACAGGGGTCTCTGTAACTCTGGTTGCCTTGCTTGAGAGAGCTCTATTTCTGTGCCTGTGCCAAACTCTGCCTGCGAGAAGGAGGATCCAAGGGGTCTGTTTAAAGATCTACCAATGAGAAGGAGGAGGAATCCCAAAGGTCTGAGGAACAACCTGGGTTGTGGTAGGGTAAAAGGGCAGCATCTGATTAAAAAGCTAGGCAACCAATAATAGTTCGTTCTGCCCAGAAGTGACTGAGAAGCAAAATAACCATTGCCAGATCTTGGGCAGCTACACCTCAGTGGGACTGATCAACTGGGATTTGCCTCTACGTAATACACTGGCAGAGGCCATTTTTGGTGTATGCCAACCAAGATCAGTTATCTGGGTATTGCTTTAATGACATACATCACCGGAGGGGCGGGGGGAGCCATAACGCTAACTCTGCTTTAAGACAGCTTTAATGTTTCTTAGGCATGTTGCAGGGCTGCACAGGGCACCAATACAGCCCAGCCCTGCAACATGCATAAGAAATATTAAAGCAGTGTTAAAGTGGAGTTACACGTTATGTCTGTTTTCACCCAGAGTGTTGCTGTGAGGGTGAACTAGATAAGGATTTTAAAGCACTACGAGCACTGAAAGTGCTGGATAAATGATAAATAATAATGCTTTTCAGCTCTAATTATAATATCATGACTGCACAATTCACAGCACAGTGATTTTGTGAGTGGAAGTTTGCAACTTGTCTCCTGTTTGTAAAGCTTTTGGCCACACTCCACAAACCACTTGCTCTGGAATAGTCCCATTAAAGCCCACCAGAAGGGAGTAGTGGTGTGTGGAGGAGCGTGACTTTAGTTAGTAGGTTTCTAAATACAGGGTGGCCTCACTAACAGCTAGTCCCTTTGTGTGCGTACGCACACACACACACACACACACACACATAATTAAAAACGATAACTTTTTTTAAAAAAAATAATATGAATCAAGCTTCATTAAATGATAAAAATCCATCAAGAGCCGAGGGCAAGGACAGGGGCAGGGACTCTGTTAATTTGTGAGACTAACATCTTTTTGACTAGTTGGGAAGATATAGCAGCCGGAATCTATAATGCAATTTTAGTTTGAAGGTCATTCTAAGGACATGAGGCTAAATAGCTCGATGACCTTCTCCAGAAGATAGAAGGAGAAAAAACATATATTTTACCTGTTAGGACGGACAATTTCAAAGACGTTTATGATCTTGAACACTAATGATTAAGGCATGGAATGACTGAAACAGCGAATAACCATCATTCCTACAGCAAGAGATTTCTCAGCTTTCCAGTCTGTAACGAAATTTAGACAGCCAGCCTGGAGTATTCCCTACAGGATTCTTTGTTCTGTACTCTGGGCAAAAAGGTACCATAATGCAATATGAAGCTTGAGGTTTAAATTCCACAACAGTCAGAAAATTCAAAGTAAAGGCTCCCCCAGTAACCTTAACTCAACTCCTCTGTGTGTAGCCATTACAGTACAGTAGAGAAGCAGTTCTCCACCTTGTTCAGACTGCTTAAAATCATGATCCTGTCATAGATTCATAGATTTCAGGGCCTGAAGGGACCACTCTCTTCCTCCAAGTTGATCTCCTGCAAAGCAGAGGCCATCGAATTACCCTCCATAATTCCTGCAGTGGAGGGAATTATTCTTCCTTGCCGGGAAGGTGAATACCATCAAGTCCAATAATTTGTAGCTAGCGTAAAGCATATAGTACGTCTTTAAGGGAGATGTCCAGTCTCAGTTTAAAAACTCCTTGTGACAATTAATCAGCTGCCCTTTTTGATATGCTACCCCCCGTGGCTGATTTGTTGATTTTCAAAAGTTGTCTCTTATTTCCAATTTGAATTTTTCTAACTCCATCCTCCAGCCAGTGGATCATGTTCTGCCTTTGTCTGAAACATTAAAGGGTGTTTTATGGATATCTCTTTCCCGCAATCCCACACCTTCCCTGGGGCAACTGTAGCATTTGGTTACGTGCAAAAGCAGTAACAGGACACGATTAAAAGGACAAAGAATTAAAGTTAACTTGCTTTGAACTATCAGGCTGTGCAGACTAATTCCTCTCATTCTAGACCTGTGCTTTATATTTCTTCTGCCTCGGTGGAGGGCTTTAAGTTTTATTATCTCATTATTTGTGCCTCTCCAGTCTTCTAATCTCTCTTGGTCACTTGCAGTTTGATTCTTATTTTTTTTTTTGATCTTTCAATTTTGCTGTGTCAGCAGTCTGGATCTCCCTTGAATTCGTAACAACAACAAAAGTCTGTCAAGAAAGACTTAAATAAATAAATAAATAAATATATCACTATTTCAAAACATTTTCTACCCAGCCCCTCCTGCCACAGGCAGCTTGGGGCAGCTTACAAATATTAAAAACAATAATTAATACAACATTAAAAGGAGGACAAAATCACATCCTCCCCATCCCCAACCCCATCCCCCATTACCCATCGCCCCTGCCAAACACCTGGTGGAACAGCCAGGTCTTACAACTTTTCTGAAAGGAGAGAAGCTCTGGGGCCAGCTGAGCCTTCCCCGGAAGGGAGTTCCACAGCTGTGGCGTGGTCAGCAAGAATGCCTTCCCCTTCATGGCCCCCCCAAAAAACCCAGGGGACCTTGAGCAAGGCACCCCCGGATGACTTCAGGGGCTGATCCAGGACCCAGGGAGTGAGGCGATCTCGCAGATAGGCAGGGCCCAGGCCGTTTAGGGCTTTATAGTCCAAAACCAACACCTTGAATCGGACCCAGAAAACCACCAGCACCAGTGCAAAGAACAGAGCACTGGTGTAATGTGCTCCCAGCAGGCCAGTCCCACTAAGAGACAAGCTGCTGCATTCTGCACCAGCTGCAATTTCCGAGCCATCACCAGAGCTACCCCCACGCAGAGCGTGTTACAGTAGTCTAATCTAGAGGTGATGAAAGCATGGATGACAGTGACCAGGTCCGAGTCCGAAAAGCACTTCTTGCCACAGTCTCCACCTGGAGATCCAGGCGGAGCTGCGCATCGAGGCGCATCCCACAGACTCCGTACCTGGGAGGCCAATGGGGGGCAGACCCCATCAATAATGGGGGCTGCCAACTCCATCGCCTTACCCACTAACATCACCTCCGTCTGTTGAAAAAGAGAGGTACAACTGTGTGTCATCAGCATATTGATGACACCGAACCTCCTAATCACCTCGCCGAGCGGCTGCATATACACATATATACAGGGAGCAGGGATGAGCTTGTATTTCTTCAACTTTAAATTTTGTTTTCAAAACATGGTTCTTTTATACATTACTTTTCCAGCTTGCGGGGATGTTGTGAAGGCCAACAGTCTATTATCTGGGTTCAGAAAAAGGATTCAGGGAGCACAAGTCCATCTCATCTACAGTAATTAGCCAGTGGTGCGGGGAAGCAGCTCTGACTGCTGGAAACAGTGTTAGTGACAGGGATGTGTCATTCCTTGCTATGCCCTGTTTCTCTGCCCTTCCCCTGATGCAGATAGGACTGGCAGGGTTGCCACACATCCCTTATTTCATAACCCCACACAACTATGCAGCGGTGGCTGCCCACATTTTTGGTGGGACTGGAGGAGGTGTAGCTGAGGCCAAGGGGAGCATACAATATTACCTTCCAACATAAAATTAAAAGCAGTAGCTGCAGGTATGTACACACACGGAGAAGATGGAATAGGGTAGTGGGGAGGCCATGGTCACCAGGGCAGGGAGGAGGGGAGATAACAGAAAGGCTGGGGTGGATAGGGGCAAGGTCTCCATGAGCAAGGGGAGAGTGGGGGTACTGGGGAGGAAGGAATCAGGGATAAGGAGGGTGGCGGGGGGAGTGAAGAAGCTAGAGAGCTAGGTCAGAGGATCCCAGAGCAGGAGGCAGTGGGGAAGCCAGAAAAGTAGAAAGTGGAGATTGATGAGGCAATGGGGAGGCCAGGGTAGGGGGACCATGCATTTCTGGAAGGGGGAGGGTGCAAGTCAGGGTGGGGTGGGTGGCACAGAGATTACTGGGGACAGGTAGAGTAGCTGAGGTGGGGAATGGGGGCCAGTTAGGGTTGTCAGATATGCAAATGTTTACCAGCCACTTGTGAAAAATACATGTTGCAGGGCTGAACTGGCACCAATAGAGCCCTGCAACATGAATTTTTCATAAGTGGCTGGTAAACATTTGCCTAACTGGCAACCCTAGGGCCAGTGGGGAGAAACAGTAGGGCAGGGGTTCCCAGGGTAGAGCAAGTGGGTAAGAGGGACACCAGAGGCTATGAGATGCAGGGCTCACCTGCGCATAAAGGCAGGGTCTGGAGGACTCTCTGGAGAGCCAGGTGGTCTGGCCACCTGCTTAGTGCTCCTGCACCCCACCCCTTTGCATCCCAGCATGCTTTGCCCCTATAAACTGGGAAGGGAGGAGGGGCAAAGGCATCTAATGCAGCAGCACTGAGGCATATGGGCCCCCAACTTAAGCTCATGAGCTGTGGTGCCACCGCACCACATGTTCCTATTATAGTCAGGGTCCCAAGTTCACTGCACCAAAAAATCTTAAATTCTGCAACCAGTGAAGCCAAATTCTGCAAATTCACTGTGAGAATTAATATTTGCATAATTAACTTGATTTGCATAACTATGCATGCTGGGAAGCAAATTTGCAACAGGTTTGACATAGAATCACAACTTTGCTATTCAAACACAACTCAAATCCTCTGGAATTTCAGCACCCCAGAATTCCCACCTCATATTAAAACCCCAGACCTCCCTCACCCAAACATAGGGCATTCGGACCCCACCCACCCACAATTCATCTCCCAGGGAGATGAATTACCCTCGGGTCATGGTCACACCTCCCAGACAGACGGCAGCTGCAGCAGCAGTTTTAGTCTGGGGTCAGGCAACAAGTTTATGCCTGAGCCAGGATTTAAAATCCTGCAGACAGTCCCCACTGCAATTTCAGCATGGCACTGCGAGGATTGGCTGATTCTGCAAAAATCACTGCAAATTGCAGCAACACAGTCAACTCGGGTCCCTGATTATAGCTACCACCCTGTCCCAACAGTTTGTCCACAGGGACTAATGGGCCAAGACTTTAGCCCCTATGGATTAGGGGTGCCCATCAGGCCCATGGATGAGCTTCCACCAAAATAATGAACATCCCTTATTTTAGAACCCCACAGTTCTATAGAACAAAACAGGAAGCATCTCTTATTTCCAAACCCCACTTCTCCATAGTCTCTTTAAAAATAATAATAATAATAATAATGTTGGTCTGCTGACCTAGGTGCTGACCAATGCTGGAGGCAGGGGATGAACCATTGGTCTGACTAAGTAAGTGTGGCAGCTTGTATGTACTACAGCCCCATGTGGTATATTGTCAGAGGGGAAATGGCACTACTCAAGCCTGCCGATTGCTGTGCACAGGCTACATAAAAATGCCTATTGCATAAGGGGATGTTTACCACATAGAAAAGCCAGTGCAAAGACAACACACCACTTCAGTCCCACTGGACCTCATTTTTGGCTTTTATGAAACGCAAATGGAGAGGATGGAATTTTGTTATTTATTTAATTTGATTTATCTAATTAAATATCTGCCCCACCCTTTCCATAAGACTGAGGGTAGCTTACAACATTAGAATACATTTTAAAAATCCCTTAAAAAAAAAAAAACGGGGGGGAAAAACCACCCTCATCCCTTAAAAAACAAAAAACAAACAGACAATTCTTGTTCCCACCTACCAAACACATTCCCAAAAAGAAACGTTTTACAAGCTTGGGCTGAGAGAGACCTCTGGGTGATGGGAGTTCCACAGCACTGAGGCAGCAGCTGAAAACACTTTCAGTGTGCACTCCTGTCATATGAACAAGATAGGCAGATGGTACCCACAAGAGAGTGCATCTGGCTGACCACAGAGGTCACAGTAGAGTACGGGAGGAAAGGCGGTCTTTCAGATTTGTGAGACCCAGGTCATTTAGGACTTGAAAGGTCAAAAACAGTATTTTCAGTTGTGCGTTGAAAGCTATAGGTAGCGAGTGCAGACACTGAAGCACGGGTGTAATGTTCTCACAGCAACCCGTCCCTCAAAGGAGCAGGGTCACTGCATTCTGTACCAACTGCAATGACCGAACAGTCTGAAGAGTGGTCCCCCAGTAGAGCACATTGCAATAATTCAGCCATGAGGTTATGAAAGCCAAATAAACCATCCAGGGCTTTTCTGGCTTTGTTTCCAACCCTGAAATGGCCAATATTGGCCTTTTCCTGGTCTTTCACATTGTGGGGTGCACACTCGGTACTGGGAGCAATTCCTGGGGCTCAGCTCCCCCTTGAATTTAATTGCTTGGGCTGAGCACTGGCAAGCCCCCCACACACATTAAGCTCTGTGTATATCACACAACACGTATGGTCAGATTCAATTAACAACTTTCTAGAACACACTATCAGTTTTTTAAACAGGGGAAATCCAATTGCAAGTCACTTCCAGTTCTGTCAGAGAGCTATACTTGGGTCCAGGCCTGTTTAAAATGTCTCCATGTTCTGTTGCTTTCTTTTTGCAGAAAGGCATACTACAGTCTAAAGAAATTCAGGGTTCAGTCCTCCACCATTAAATTCAATGGGAGTTTTGCCATTGACTTTAATGGCGAAGGAGTGAGCCCTCAGTGTCAGGACATCATATTTCCAAATCTTTTACTTCAAGTTAAGTCCCCATCTATCATACAAAATAATTCCTTTTTCTTTTTGTTTACATAGTCCCAACATTTGGTGATGTCTGTGATTTCCTACCCCTTTTTCCTAACCCAAAGGCACAAACTTCTCTTTCTTCCCGCATGAATCTTGCTTTGTTTTCGAACCATGTTTCTAAATTCTCCCAGACCCTTTGTTTTATGACTCTTTAGTGTTTGTTATGTACTGACAGCATGCCGGGTGCTGTCAGCGTGCTGAACGTTGTACAAGATACAGACCCTGTACCAAGGAATTCCTAATCTAAAAGACACAAAGAGCAGAGAAAATGCACCAGGGAGGCCAAAAGAAGGTGGGGACTGAGGATGTCAGTTTCTGCATACAGAGGTGGGCGTGATGATGAGTTTCTATGTGATAGGGTTAGTAACACTAGGCAATTACAGAAGAAAGGAGGGATTAAAATCAAAAGTGGAAAAGCCTCTGGCAGGATTCAGTGAGGAGGCTGTTCCAAGCATAAGGATCATACTGGTGCTGAAACAAAGAATAGATTTTGTATTGGTTAATATTATTCACATTTTCAGATAGCTTTCTGAATATTCAAATGATATCTGCAACCAAAACGGATATTTACATATCCAGTTTTGGACTGTTCAGGTACTTCACCTACTAGCTATTTTGGCTACTCAACTATTTGCCCAGGCCTTTGGGAGGGAGGGGGGGGGTGATTTTTAATCCCCCACCTATATATTTATTTATGACTGTACACTGCCCTGTTTTATTGATATATTTTATATTTGTATTTTAAATGTTTTAAAACTGTTTTTATTGTTGTTAACCGCCCCGAGCTGCATTGCAGGATGGGGCGGTATAAAAATCTATGAAATAAATAAAATAATAATAAACTATTTGCAAATGCCAAATATCAAATATCCAAACAACCAGTCCCTCCCACCTGTGCTAGATGCTTGCGAGCAAACACAAAAAATACAGGTCCTGTCCCAAAGAGCTTACAATGGAAGTGATAACAAGTGAAGACTTGGCAGTGGAGGAGGGACAAGACATACCTAGGTTATGGAAAAGTAATGACCACAGCAAAGGGAAGTCTTGCTGCTTAAATATTGTTGCAATTTGATTTTTTTTTTAATATTTTTATTTTGCACTAGAGGCATGGAATTTTAGGAATGATGTGAATGAAGTGCAGGGGGCAGATTGGCAAATACTGTAGGCCACTGTATTTAAAGGGCAGAAAGAAGAGAGCACAGAGGTTGATTTTCAGGAAGGAGCTACATATTTTGGTTGGAGTAAGGAGAAGCTGGATCCAGGCAAGCACAGACAGTACAACCACACAGGGCGGGCCTCCAATGCATTGGGCTGATAGGGGTGTGCATGTCATTTTCGTTATTACAATAACGATAATGAAAATTGTAATTCAGGTGGGAGCCCCTGATGTATGCAGTCTAAGAGCAAACTAGGAATAACAACGTATGTGTAACATCCAGCCCTGCAAGAACTGTCTGCAATGCAGGGAGCTCCAACATTTCCCCTTTTTCTAATGGGCAAGTCAGTGTGTGTCCATCAAACATTCCTATAGTAGACCCCAACTTGCAAAGATCTGGCACTGAGGAGGGGAGGAAGTGAAGGGGACATGAAAGGAAACCAGGTCAGAGGTGCAGATAAAGGGCTCTGTAATCTAGGGTATGGGTGCCAGGAGAGGAGTGAAAGAGAGTGCAATTGCACGCACAACCACCCAGCTGACACCTGACCTTGCCCCTTCTGGGTATAGATGTCATTTAGAAAAGGGGCATCCAGGCACAGTCACATCAAAGAGATGGGATGAAGTGGCTCTTCCTCCCCATCTCCCCCCTGAATGTAATTCTGCCAACTTCCTTAATCTAGGGCCTCTAGAGCAAGGCAGTTGAATTTGGTGTGGAGCACAATGGAGAAGCAATCAAATGACTTCAGAGGAGGAAATATACAATTAAGGGATCTACAGACATAGCTGCCAAAACGTCACTACTTACAAGTTTGACCGTTTTCACACAGACACTCTAACACAGATAAAATGGGTGTTACATTTTATTATACATGTTGCAGGGCACCCATAGAGCATACCTGCAAAATGTATAATAAAATGTAACACCCATTTTTTTAGTGTTAGAGTGTCTGTATGAAAAGGGCCTACGACTGGAAGAGCTGGCAAACAATCCCAAGACAGGGGTTAGCATCAATGCCTTTTTGTTTTGTTGGTGTCCATGGCTTTTAGGGCTAATGAAATGGTTGTCCTCTTGGTTGTCACTGGAAGGGACTTCTGAAGTTTAAAGCAAGAAGTAAAGAGCCTGTCTTTTAAAGCTGTAACTGTAACGGCCCTGCTGAGAGCGGTCAGGGTGTTGTGGTTGAATTGTGAGGCAGACAGGTATATGTCTATGGAAAGCCAGGTCATAGTAATAAGCTAGACAGTTGACGCTGGCAGGAGACAAGCCCAATTTTGTGGTCAGAAGTACTATAGTATTAGACAGTTTTTTATCCCGTGCCCTCCTGCTAAAAGCAGCTCGTGGCAGCTAACAATTTAATATAAAAATACTACTACAACAATAAATATAATAAAAACAGACATAAAAAACCCACATGGTGGAGCACAAGATACAAAAACAAAATACAAAAACAGGGTGTTAACAAATGAGACGTTGCCCCACATTAGCCTCAGATGCACCTGCCTGTCTATTGGGTGGCTGCCAGATGTTTATCCCAGAGCTGCCCCAGGGCCACTCTACACAGCATCATTGCTGTCCACCATTGTGGACAAATCTAGGGCAACAGGGGCCCACAGGGCCTCCTCCTCCTGTGTGTTGGGGCATGCACAACCACTGTGCATGTCCAGGTCCACCAGCACCATGGACAAGGCCATGATGTTGGCAAGGATCAGGCCCGGGAGAAGCGGCAGCCAGAAGCTGGAGCAGGACCAGGTGAAGCTGCTGCCAACAGCTAGCAGCTAGAGCATGGCTGGGGGAGGGAAGTGGCTCTGCTGTCTGGCAGCTTGAGCACGACCAGAGGGAGTGGCAGCAGGATTGGGTCCCCCTGCATGGGAGCAGCCTCTCCCTGGGAAGGGATGCCTCCCCCTCCCCCTGTTCAGTGGATCCTTCTGGTGCTTCTTTGCTAAACTCACCGAAGGGAAGTGTTGAGAGAGAGAGAGAGTGGTAAACTCACCGAAGGGAAGTGTTGGGTGAATGGGGGGGGGGGAGGCAGCTACCTGTCAGCCTGCAGAAATCCCTCTGGGGACGGCCTGTGTGTTGGACTCCCCACGCTTTCCACATGAGTAGCAACTGCATGGAGTCCCCACAGGGCAACTATGGGCCCTGGCAGACACTATTCCCATTCATTAACACACTAAGGCCACTTTCAGACCTCCCCCCCTCCCCCGCATATTTTGGCTGCAGGAGCGAACGCACAAGCCAGGATATGTGCTGGGTTCGGCCAGTCTGTATCGCTGCGCATGTTTGCCAGCAAAGTCACGTGGTGGGGCTTTCAGACTGGCCGAACCCCACGCATATCCTTGCTTGCGCATTCCCACCCACAGCCAAAATATGTGGGGGGGGGGAGGGAGGGGGCAGGTCTGTAAGTGGCCTTAGAGTCAAGAAGTCAGTAGGTCAGCCTATCGGGAGGGGAGGCTATGTTATGGACAGTAAGGTTCAGGCACACAACACAGCTCCATGGACAGTTTGACAGGCAAAGGTAGGTCTGGAGGCAAAGTAGGCTTGGAGACAAGACATCAACCGGCCTGAAGAACTGGCACAGTTGTTCAGAGAAAGAACATGACAAGGCCCCTTGGCCCGCCTTGCTAGGTGGCCACCAGGGGAAATTGGCACGCTCCTGAGGAGGGAGCAAGGCTGGTTGCGGCCGTACTCCCCGCTTGCAGCTGAATAGCCGGGGGCGGGAATGTTGCCAGGCAGAAGGGACGGGCCGTGGCAGAAGGACGGCAGCCCGGCTGAGGTTGCCTGGCAACTGGGGGGGTTCAGCCAATGGGCGGGCGTGGTTTGGAGAGCCCCTCTCCCTTTGCCTCAGGGGAGTCTCCCGGCCGCGCACCAGTCCGGCATTCTGCCGGTTTTTATCTCAGAGCTAGCCCCCACCCTCCCTCCCCAGGCACTGCAGGGGATACCCGCTTGCCGTATGGGGCCAGGAAGGAATTTTTGCAGGGGTACCTTATTGGCAGCAGGTCTCCTGTTTTTTCGCCTTCCTTGCAGTGGCTTGTTAATGATTTGGCTGATTAATCAGTCGGTAGTTAGAAAGGAGGGAGTAATTGTTAGTTGAGGTTAGTCCAGTATGTTTTGTCGCACTCTTTGCAGGGGTCCAGTGCGGTACATAGAGTTGGGTTAAGAATAAATTGGGTATAGAAGTCATCTCCATAAGAGATGGGGAGGAAGGAGCAGGTGCACAGGCATGGCACGGCCAGCACCAGGCTAACCTCCTGCGGGAAGGGTGCTTAGCACACAGGTGACAGGGGCAGGCACGGTCCCCAAACCGGAGGCACACCAATCCCTTACCTATGTTTGGAAGGACACAGCCTCCCTCCTACCTTCTCGTGCCTCAGCAAACAGCCGACGCGCGAGGGAAACAGGAAGGGAGGATTCAAGATGCCATTGGGGTGCACCTCCAGGCCATCTCCTAGTTTCTATTAGGTTTAAGTTGATTAGTTATAGTACCGGCAGTGATCCTGAATTGCCAGGAGGGCAATTACCCCCACTAGGCTGATTCATACATTCCAATTTGAATAAAGAGTGCGGCCGTTTTAAATTCAATACAGTTGTCCTTGTCTCATTCCGATGCGCCGTCAACTGCAGGAAGTAAATATACAGATGGTGGCCCATCAGCAACCTACTGATGGTCACCTGACAGTCATGACAGGGCAGCTGAGGTCCCAGGCTGAGGGCAGGGCATGGTCAGGATTGGAGTTCCCTTATTCTTTCCTGTATGGTGATTAGGACCTCCACACCATGACCCTTTGATCCAGTGTTAAATGGTTCCTGACAGTACAGGGGTGCATCCTATGTGGTTCAAGTGCAGATGGGATTCTAGAACACACTTAACAGCTCATTCCATACGGTCAGTGGAAAGAAGAAGTTCATTCAAAATGCCTGAGACCCATAGTCACCATCTAGCTTGACATGAAAAATGAACTAGGAACTTCCATAACTATAAGCATGGGTGAGTTCAGCATGGTAACCACAGTGCATTATACTTAGAGCACGGTGAATGACACAGAATGACCAAGTGAGTTACACTAGTCATATAACGATCATATAAAGAGCATGTAAACATCTGATTTTCAGAGTTGTCCTTGTGTAGGATTCTTGTGTAGGATCCAAGGGAAAGCCATTCCATGGAGTGCCATGTCAAAAGGATCTTCCCGGACATCTGGGTTGGGGAATCCATTAGATGGGAACTATTTAAATATTTGATAGCTGAAAATTAAACATTAATTGAATACTACAATGAATTTCTTCCCAGGACAGATCACAATTAAAGTTTAATTTGTTATAAAATATTTAAAATGATGGAAATATCTGAGGGCAACCAAAGTGTCTCCCCCACCAAATTATCTCAGGACAATGTGTCAAGAGGACGAGAGGTCAGGCTGGAATTGGAAGTCCTTAGACAGTGTGTGCAGAGTGAATTTGGAAATGGATGAGGGGATGGTGCATGTCACTAACTTAAGTACACGCACCTGCAATTCTCAACTTTGTGAATGTGTCCCTGTCTCTCCCTATGTTCCTTTCTCCCTTGTCTTTATTAGATTCTAAGTCCCTTGGGGTAGGGAACCTGTCTCTGATACATGATTGCACAGTGCAGGAACATTGCTTGTGCTATATAAATTATAATAATTAATAATGTAAATGTATACAAACTTTAAAAAGCCCAGTACCTAACACTGAAGCTGTAGATGAACAGAACAGGGGTGAAAGCAGAATTCTACTTATATTCCACTTCCATCGGAACTGGGCGGGTTGATCATTCTGATTGGAAATTGAAATGGATGAAATTCCATCCTGATTTCTCATTGGAACAATCAAAATAACTTTGCCATTTTTTGCATGAACAAAATGACTTGATAGGAATTCCAATCCAAATTTTGCCAACCTTTCTGTTTCCACAGGACTGTTCTGTCGAAATGGAAAGGCTAATTTCAAAAAATCCCTAGGACATAGATTTATTTAATTTTACCAAATTTATACCCCGCTTTCCCCACCAAAGGCTGCTCGGATGAGGAGTTTGCCTCTCTAGCCTCCAGCCTCCTAGGTTATCTTGAGAGGGCAGGAAGTCCTACCTCCGTTTCCTGCTCCCAACCCTCATTTGATTGTGGGAGCAGGTTGTCAGAGATTGCAGGAGACTAGAGATTGCAGGAAGAGTCCAGCTGACCTAAGGTTGGAACTAAGGAACTAGGGTCAGGTAACAGCATAGATCCTCCGCCTACTTTGCACTAGTGTGAATCCCATTCATTTCACTGGGACTCAAGCTAGTGCTAAGCCACGCTGCTAGATGAGAAAAGGCCCTGGTGCAGAAGATGGAAGGGGCCCACACTGGGGCACTTCACTCCCATGTGCAGATGCACCGGTGGTGAGCTGGAGCTCCTGAGAGCAGTCTGAGTTCAGGTTGTATTGATATGCTAATGAAGCCACTGGGGCAGATCTGCATGTCAGAGTGATCCCTGCCTCCCCAAAGGTTACAGGAGTGGAGCGCAACCCTGCAGCGAGCAGCCAGCGCCCACATCACAGTGGCCTGGGTCTATTTCTACTTCAAAGGGAAACAAACACGCACAGTTTAAAGCTCTCTGCTTACGGAAAACCTCTGCTCATTTTCAAATCCAGGCTTTCCTGAGGCCTAAGCATTTGATCTTCTTTCTAAAGATCTATGAGGTGAAAAAGAGCCCCATTCTTCTCAGCATGAATAACTCCTACCAAGGGGGGCTGAACCTCCCAGCGTTATTACACAGAGATTTGGTTCTTCTCTAAGAGGAAGTGTCCCAAAGAGAATGCACAGATGAGAAAGCCAGTGTAGCCTAGTCGTCCGACGTCTCCCCAGAATGTCCTACTCCATAAGTTGCCTTCACCCCTTTTCATAGGCTGCTTCCCCCTTTGCCTGGGACTCCCACTCTGAGCACATTCGCTCTGCTCCCTCCCTCCCTGCAAATCTTTCCATAAAACTTCTCCTTCCGTCTGGTTTTCCCTAGCTCCTCACCCCTACAGGCTGCTCATTGATCTCAATTCTATTGTCCTATCATTCAGGGTCCCCTTCTTCCCTTTAACTAAGGTAAGCACCAACAAATTCTCAATTTTGTGAATGTATCCCTGTCTCTCATCCACTGTCCTTTGTTTCCCCTCCCTAGTCCATCCTTGGTTGTAAGCCCCTTGGACAGGGGACCTATCAATGATTGTTCGGTGCCAGGTATATTGCTGACAAAACAACTTTGACCTGGGAGACCAAGCTTCAAATCTCATCCTAGCCATGAACTAGCTGGGTGGCCTTGAACAAGTCACTAACTCTCAGCCTCAGTTCCTCATCTGTAAAATGGGACTAATAATGACCTACCTCACATGGTTGTTATGAACGGGAACCAGTGTGGGGTAGTAATGAAGAGTGCAGTACTTGGACCACGAGGTAGGAGGAAGCCCCAGATATTTATTTATTAATTATCATAATTATTATTATTATTTATTTATATAGTACAAGCAGTGTACCAGGCACTGTACAATCAATAGTTATAGACAAGTCCCTACCCCAACCAGCTTACAATCTAAGAGAGACAAGGGAGAGGTGAACATCAGGAGAGACAAGGATGCATTCATGAGGTTGAGAAGTTGCAGATGCATGTGCTTCATTTAGGCCATTTTTATATGGACCAAGGTGGGTGGGTGGGGTAATCTATGTGCATGGCACTACTGGGGCTGTGCATGGGGGGAGGCATCAGATGGGCACACACCCATCTCCACGCACAGAGCAACCCAGCTTTTTGCCAGTTGCGGTTGAGCATCTCATGTAAAAATGGCCTTAGTTACAGGGAACTAAATTAGGGTGCTTTCAGATGCTACAGGGAAGGGGCAGGAACTTTTGCAGTCACCACCGCAGCTCTCTAATTTATTTATTTAAATCAAACCCCCTCCTGCTAAAGCAGCTCAGGGTGGCTGACAAATCACACATTAAAATATATATTAAAATATTAGATACAATAATGTGACAATAATAAATATAAAATTAAAACCCATGGTGGAACATACACCATACAAAAACAGCAAAAAAAACCCACCTCCCCAACTCACAATTCCCCACCCATACTCATCTCCCTCACCAAATGCCAGGTGGAACAGCCAATTTTTGCACTGATGTCAAAAAGAGGAGAGGTCCAGGGCCACTCAAGCCTCCATCAGAAGGGAATTCCGCAGCCTTGGTGTGGCCACCGAGAACACCCTCTATAGTCACCCGGCCACCGGAGAATCCGGGGGATGTCAAGAAGGGCGCTCCCCGATGACCACAGGGGGCGATGCAGAGCGCAGGGAGTGAGGCAGTCTTGCAGATATTATGGGCCCAGACCATGTAGGGCTTTATAGGTCAACACCAACACCTTGAATCGGGCCCAGAAGACTTTAGACAGCCAGTGCAGAGACCGGAGCACCAGTGTTATGTGCTCCCGGTGACCCGCCCCTATAAGGAGACAAGCCGCCGGATTCTGCACCAGCTGCAGTCTCCGAGCCATCACCATGGGTAGCCCCACATAGAGCGCATTGCAATAGTCCAGTCTTGAAGTAAGGAAAGCATGGATGATAGTAGCCAGATCGGAGCCTGAGACATACGGCTGAAGCTGCCTCACTAGATGTAATTGGCAAAGCATGTTCCTTGCCACAGCCTCCACCTGGACATCCAGGCAGAGTTGGGAATCAAGGAGCACTCCCAGACTGCGAACCTGAGGGACCAAGGAGGGACGCACCCCATCAATTTTGGGGGCCTCCACCCCCTCACCCTTACCCACCAGCATCACCTCCATCTTATTGGGATTCAGCTTCAGATGACTCACCCTCATCCAGTCCCCCACGGCTGCCAAACGTTGAGTAAGCACCGAAACTGCCGTACCTGGGTCAGATGAAAATGAGAGGTAGAGTTGGGTGTCATCAGCATATTGGTGACACCAAACATCAAACCCTCTCACAACCTTGCCCAGCAGCTGCATATACATGTTGAACAGGAGAGGGGACAAAATAGAACGTTGCGGGACTCCACATGAGAGGTTGCGGTGGGACAAAGAACAGTTCCCCAGCACCACCCTCTGAGTTCTCCCAGGCAGGAAGTAACAGAACCATTCAAGAATGGTCCCGCCCACCCCAGCTCGGTCCCACAAGCAAGTCACCAATATCTCGTGGCCAACAGTATCAAAAGCCTCAGACAGATCTAATAGAACCAGAAGAGATGACTGACCATGGTCCATTTCACGGCGAACATCGTTGACCAAAACCACAAGTGCAGTCTCAGTGCTATAACCCAAGCGAAAAACAGACTTCGAAGGATCCAGAAAACCAATGCGGTCTAGATGCTCTTGTAACTGCCAAGCCAAAACCCATTCAATAACCTTCCCAGAAAAGAGAAGGTTACAGACTGGCCGATAGCTGGCAGGGGAGTCAACGTCAAGCGATGGTTTTTTGAGCAGAGGCCGCACCACCGCCTCTTTGAGGCATCCCACAAGGAGGCATTGACCACCTCCGCCAGCAACAGCCCCAGCATCTCCCAACTGGCCTTAACCAGCCAGGACAGGCACAGGTCCAGTTCACAAGTGGTGGCTCTAACAACCCCAAGAACATCCTCTGCATCAGTGGGCGACACCCACTAAAACTGATCCCACAAAACTGGACCAGACAGGGCTTTCACAGCCTCTGGTTCTCCCATTGCAATAAACACAGCTTCGAAGTTATGGTGAATACGAGCAAATTTGTCCACAAAGTAACTTCCCTAGGTCGTCATGAGTGAAATTGCATCCTCTCCCTCCCCCCCCCCTCGGTCACTCAGGATTTCTTCCTCGTAACTAAGTTACTAACTAAGGGATTTCTTCCTCGTAACTAAGTTACTAACTTTTGCAGTCACCGTTACGGTTCTCTAATTGCGAGGATTAACACCCATCAGAATGCACTAATCCCCTTTTAGGGCGCAAGAACACCCACACATGACCAGGTCCCCAAATGTATCCTTTACAAGGACAGGTGTTCTTGCGCACTCAGAGGGGACTGGTGCATTCTGGCAGGCGCTAATACTCGCAATTAGAGAGAGTTGCAGCGGTGACTGCAAAAGTTCCTGCCCCATGAAAGAAGCCTTAGTTAGTAACTTAGTTACAGGGAAGAAATCCTGAATGACAGAGGGGGGCGGGGGGAGGATGCAGTTTCAGTCATGACAACCTAGGGAAGGCCTGAAGGTTTTCAGGAAGGATTTGAAAATTGGGAGGGAGGGAGGGAACAGAATGAATGTATCCAGGGAGGAAGTTCTAGGCATGAGGTGCAGCAAGAGAGAAGGGGCGAAGATGTTTAGAGGAGCCGGGGGTTGCAAGCAGGTGAGGGTGGGGGCAGAGGAGGAGCAAAGCTCCCAGGCAGGAATGTGGCAGGATACAAGAGTGGAGAGAAATAGGGAAGCAAGGGAAGACCAGGAAGAAGAAAGTTACAGTAGTCAAAGCAAAAGATGACTAGAGCATCGACTAGGATTTTTGCGGTGGGAACAGTAAGGCAGGACCAGATTTTAGCGATATTATACAGAGTGAAGTGACAGGATTTAGCAAAAGCTTGGATCTGAGGCATAAAGGAGAGGGACGTGTCAAAGATTAATCCCAGGCTACGTGCCTGAGGTACAGACTGGATGATGACACCCTAAAGGAAATTGAGAAGGATTTCCTGCACCCAGGCTGCTGAACGCCTCTGGCACAAATCCCACTCCCACCCTGACTTCCTCCACTATAAATTCTCCCTCTCCTCCCTCTCTTCCGCTATGTCCCTGGCGAGGCAATACTACTATGCCTCCAGGGTTGAATCCTACTCTCGTGACCCCCACCACCTCTTTTCCACCTTTGATTCC
>QEPC01010507.1:1310688-1331985 GCA_003113815.1 Sphenodon punctatus | reverse complement strand
CGCCCCCCCCCCGGTCCCCTGCAGCCCCAAAGTGCCCCTAAGTGCCATACTCCTTGGCCGCAGCCTGCGGCAGAGCCACTAGCAGCTGGGCTTAGTAGCTTCCAGCTACTTCCAGGTAGGGGAGGGGACAAGCCGGCCCACATGACCGGCTTCTGTGATTACCCCCCACCTGCCCTCCGGAGCTCATAGTTAACTGTCTTCTTCCCGCAGGTCCCTGGATATCCCCAGCGTGAGCGGAGCAGCAGTAGCGGACCCCCCCTCAGCAGCAGATGACCTAATATAAGAACTGTTTTTATTATATCTGATATTTTAGCCAGTGAAAGTTGGTTAGCAAGTTAATTTAATATTTGTTGTTATAACCATAATCATTCATTGTTACCATCACAGTTATCGCACATGTGAGGCCACATTCACACCTTACAGTGGTGCGGCAGCGACGTTGCCACAAGCCAAAGACACAGCGGGGGAAAGGAGGCGGAAGTGCCGCTGGTGCGGACGGGGTTCTGCTGTGACTTTACTCGCGAATGACAGGCCTGGATTTTGAGCCCTGTCATTTGCGAGTAACGTTGTGACAGAACCTCGTTTGCACCCGCGGTACCTCCAGCTTCCACCTCCTTTCCCCCGTCGCGTCTTTGGCTCGCGGGAGAACTGCCGCTGTGCTGCCGTCAGGTGTGAATGCAATCTGAGACCCTGGAGTAAAAATAACAGGAGCAGCATTATGTTTTTACCAGTTTGGTAGCCTTTTGTACTACTAAGGCAGAGTGAGCCGACTCTTTTAGCAGAGCTCTTTAAGTCCATAGAGATAGGCTGATGTTAGTAGAGGGCAACAAGCACAGGAGAGCCACACAGTGCATCCCGCAGTGGGGAGAGGAGAAGCTTGCAGCTATTGGTGAGCTAGGCTTACTTGGGGGCAAACCACAAGTCTCTTGGGATCCAGGGAGGGTTGCCAAAAAGTAGTGCTCTCCTAATCTGGTGCAGACCTGGGATTAATAAAACTGGACCCTCCAGTCCTGTCTGGCCTTGGTTCCCAGTCATTGAAGATATTAGGGGGAAAGGCATTAATTTGATCATTTCCTTTCATTTACTATCCCACGCCTCTCGCCTCTGGCAACCTGGAGTGGTTTACAAGGTAATAAAACAGTTTTTAAAAATACATATATAAAACACTCCCAATTAATAAGATAAAAATAAAGCCCCCCTCAGCCTCCCCCTTCCCCCCAAAAGCCTGGTGGAAGATGCAAGTTTTAAAATTACGTCGAAAGGCCAGGAGGAGATCCAGCTGAGGTGGACCTCCAGCGGGAGGGCATTCCACAGTGATGGCAAGGATGCCCTCCTTTCTGCCCGGACCCGCCGACAGCGCAGGACGGTGTCTCCAGGTGACTGCAGGGGCCGCCCCGGAACCCGGGGAGTGAGGCAATCTAAGTATCTAGTAGCAGGGTTATGCATTTCCCAGGGTGTTCCTAGGTGGGGGCTTGACTTTTGAACCCAGCCCTGTTACCATCTACATCTATGGACCCAGCTGGAGAGCTTACATGAACAGCCTAGGACAGTAAAGGTGCTGCAGAGCAGACTGAGCGAGGGGCATAAATTTGAATGGGGACACGAGGAAGCTGCTGTAGTATCTCCCATACACCAAAGCTGCGATCCACACGCCCCTTCCGCCGGGAAAGTTCTAGTCCCATTGAAGCCCACAGAATAAGTGGCTTCTGGCCCCAGGTTCTAGCTCATGCTGGCAAGCACCGTTAGCAGATGGCAAGAAGCTAGAGTCAGGTGATCCTTGTATTCCTCGCTCCTTCCCTCCAGATGACATAGTGAGCCTGATGGCACCCTAGGACAAGCCATTTCTCAATGCAGTCCGCCTCCTCCCACTTGCATGCTGCTCTCCTCCTGATGTGGTAGCTCACATCCCTGATGCTTACCTGCCCATTGGGTCCAGGATAGTGGCAGGCTCCCACAACGGCCCAGCACATCAGTGTCACACCTAATTACCATTCTCAGAGGAGCAAGTCTGCTAATGAGCCAAGCCAAAACCAAACCTGCATGCTAATTAGGGAGCTGCCTCGGAGGATATTAATTAGGGGTGACACTTTCAGGGCAACTTCTACGTTGCTTCTTCATATCCCATTTGAGACATGCTGTGCAGTGTGAGCACAATGCAAACAGAGAGAGGAGGATGGCGGCCTGGTGCGGTTGCAGCCAGAAGGCAAGGCCAGAAGGATCACCTCCTAGGAGCTGCTAGCGCCCCATGGAAAACTTGGAAACTAACAGAAAGACTTTAATCTGTTTTTATAACGAGAGAGGGTTTGGTGTTCCAACAGGATCTGAAAGGATCAACCTATTCCCTAGTGTTTAGCCTCCCGACATCATTATGTCTATAGTAGTGGGTGTTTTAAAATGAGATGCATCCACGCATGCCTCCCCACCATCCAACCACTTGTTTGAAGTTGGCGCCTGGGGAGGCGCTCTCTAATGACCCATGCGATGGCCACCCATGGCCAAGCACGGAGCACTCCTGAAAAATCCAAGTGCTCTGTGTGAGCCAGGGTGACCGCTTCTGTGGACGGGCCAGCCATGCCAGGATCAGCCCATGTGAAGCTCCTGTGTGTGGGTGTCCCTCTGCCACCCCACACACCGACCATGGACCCACCCCCCCATCCCACTGCTCTCATTTAAAAACACCCACTTTCAGTGTTCAAAGTTCTTTGCACTTCTTACCTAATTCAACCTCACAACAACCCTGTGAGGTAGGCCATTATTATTCTTCCCATTTTACAGATGGGGAACCAAGGTTGAGACAGAGTGACTTGCCCAAGGCCAGCTAGTGAGCTCATGACTAAGATGGGTTGTGATACCTGGTTTCCCAAAGTCCAAGTCCAGCACCTTATCCACTAGGCTACACTAACTCTCTCACTGACATGTCTGCAAAGCTATATGATGAGAACACATCACTCCAATTCCGTGCCCCTCTTGGCAGTCTGACAGAGCAGGCTCATGGCAGGAGCATCCAAAAACCAGAATCCTAGCTCCAATAGTGACTCACCTTCATTCCTGTTTTCAGTATCCTACTTTGTGAATTATGGATGATGCTGACACACCTTGATCGCAATCTTATTCCAGAGTAAGTGCCTTGTGGATCACAGACCTTGTGCGATGTTTAGCTTCAATGCCAACAAAATGCTTTCAAAAAAGAGGGACAGTTTTTGTTCTCCATTACCTCAGCCTAAGTCTGAAAAGGAGAGTGCACCTTGCAGCAAAATTTAGCCATGACTTTTAGAGCTCTTCATAGATTGCTAAGTGTTACTGTGAGAGACTGAAGGATGATTTTAGGTAGGAAATAAGCAGTGGGAGCAAGTGAACTCTGAAGAACTGAAGATGCTGTTTACAAACTGATGAAGTATCTTTCTTGCCCAAAGACCGTGAAGAGAGAGTGAAAGAGAGAGAGAGGAGAGAGAGAGGTGTGTGTGTGTAGTTCATATATCTATATATCCCCCATGGCTTATCTCACGCAGCACTGAACTACACCTACCTTGCTTACCAGATACTGTATTTATAATATACCTGCCTGAAGTTTAGGGTGCCCCATGAAACCAAGAGACAGACCCAGGAATTGCCAGAGTGTCTCACACCAATGGTTCTCGCCCAAAATCTAATAGTGGTACCAGATGCTTTGGAAGAGAACAGAACTTCTAATAATGGGATCCATAACCTGCCAATAGGGGATGTTTCCAACACCATTTAGTAATTGACTGATGCCCTGAAGCAAGAGGGCTTCTATTCCTTATCATTTTTTATCCTGGCCAATGTTCTTATTTAAATGCCCAAGCCTGCGTTTAATTCTTCCAAGTGCCTGATCTCTGTGCTATCATGTGTCATTGACTTCCTTGGGTTAATTGCACAAAAGTACTTGCTTAGAGCAGTTTAAAATACGTTGCCGTTTCATTTTATTTGGTGACCCCTTGTCATACCATTATTCTTGTAAAATTGAGGTTTCTCTCCCTACAATTTCTCTCCCTAAAATTGAGGTTTCTCTCCTTTTCAACCAGTTCATTCAAGAGGCTGGATCCCATTCAAAAGAAATTTCTCCAAAAGACCTGTTTGAGTATTTAGAGTCTGTTGCTCATGATCCCCAGACAAGGAGTGCTTTATCTGAATAGGCCCATAACATACTATTAAAACAACAAATTAGATCCCTCCCTTATTGATTGAAGGCTCATGCTGGGGTGGGTTTGTGGTCTTCTACCTCAGGTAACTGTGTGGCCATTCTCATGAAGTCACAGTCACTGGGCACAAATCTAGTCCCCAGCCAGCATGGTTACACAGACAATCCTGGGTAATATACCCACTCTGGGTAAGTAGAGTTTGCCCCTTGGTAACATGCAGACCATGGAAAACAAGAGGGTAAAGAGTAGAGTCCCACCCTGCCCTTTGCAAAGGGAAAGCTTTGGGCTGGTAGCAAGCTCTGGTGCTGTCACTCTTCCAGAGTGAGCGCCCTGCTATCTGCATTCAAGGGCTCAAACTTTGCTTCAGGCAGCCAAAGCTTCCCCTTCAATGGGACTACTCCAGAGTAAGTGGTTTGTGGATTGGGGTCCTAAACCTTAAACAAGATTGGGAGCCAAACTCATGACCTAATGAAAGTGAGGCTGCTGGCAGGTGAGCACGGCGGGAGGGGAATCTTCTGGGAGCAGAAATCTTGGAAGGAACAATCCCGGGACACTCTGCTCATGCACGGGGGGTGAGGGGGTTAGCCCATTCCTAGTGGGATTTCCATCATGCAGTGCTCCTTCCAGGATCTCCGCTCCCACACCTGCTGCGCTCATCTGCAAACAGCCTGAGTCGTCTTAGTTGTCTGCCTCAGAGAGAGAAGGCAGGCTGCTGTGTGCTGCTCCAACCACTCGAGCTGTGTGCGGTGGGCTTTGTTGGCAGGTTCCAGGCAGGGCATAGCAAAGTTGTTCAGGGCCCAAACTCACAATCCAAATATGAGCACCTTAGAAGGGAGACAGTGGAGTTTTCAGGGTGGCAACAGGGGATGAGTTCTCCAAGGTAGAGCGAGCGACTTATGCTGGGGGGGCAAGTGCCCCCTTTTGTCTGTCACTATTGTAGAGCCCCCTACCCCCACCCACCGGAAGCCCCACTACAAACCACAGCTGGTGGTGTGGGTGGTGGCCAGGAGCCAGCTGGGAGCCATGCTGATGCTTTTGGAGGCTAGCTAGGAACCAGCTGGCCCCCCAGAGCAGCAGCAGCCCAACCAGGCTTTTCAAAGCGAGTAGAGGTTGAGCCAGCACTCCAGCCCTTTGCAAGAGAGCTGAGTCCTACTAGAATGTACCCAGAGTGGGTGGGGGCTGGAGGCAGAGTGCTGGCCTGCTCCCTCTCCCACCCACTGTCAAGCCCACATGCCAGAGTTCAGGGCTTGGGCTCAACTGAGCCCTCTTTCTCTACACCATGGTTCTAGGTTCAGCTGGTTGCTGTTCCTTGCCCTGACATGACCACCCCTATTCTGGGTGTGGATGAACAACCCCTATCAGAAACAAAGGGCTGCATGGGGGCTCCTAAGGGAAGTTTCAGATGACCCCTTTTCTTCCAGTGGTAAAACCCTGTACTGAAGGGTGATGAGACATCTGAACACTTCTCCCATGGGGGAATCTGCTACCATGGGGAACTTTTCCACGTATCCCCAGGGACTTTACCATAGGTTTGCCATACAGTAGAAGTGTTTCAGTGTCACCAGTTGCCACCCTGTGCTTTGTGTGGGTCTCCCCACTTGAAAACTGTGCCGTCAGTCAAAGTCATAGAGCTGGAAAGGACGCCAAAGCCATCCAGTGCAGCTTCCTGCACCAATGCAGGATTCACTGCACCCAAACGACTTGCACCAACAAATTCATCCAGCAAGAAACAGAGCCTATAAAAAGTCTGCCACGAGGAGAGAGGGGGACCAACCAGAGCACATCAATGCCTGAAATAACAGGGAGCAATCTTATAAAGAGAAAAATCTAGATGTCTCAAACAAGTGAGCCACATCCATGCTTAAGGGGAAGGTGAAAAAAACCTAAACTGTCATAGTCGGCAGAGATTAAGAGAGCAGGCACCCAGTGACTGGTGTCACTAAACTAAACTAACCCCAAGGGGAATGAGACCCCTTAAATCCACCTGAAAGTTTTCAGCTCTCCCTACAACTTCATATTCCCCCAGAACCGGAGCTGTGCGCCCCTGCCTGAGCTACCATCAATATGCTCAGCAGATTTTTCAGGAACAAAGAATAAACATTTCCAGCAAATGCTCTTAATGGGAGTTTGTTTGCCAAATGATGCTGCCTCCTGCCTTGGTTATATTCTAATTACGAGAAAGCATCTTTGTTTAAAAGGGAAAGTGAGGGATAGGTTTGCCTTGCACCTCCGCTCTGCAGCACACACGTATCCCAGGGACGCTGGGGCTAATCGCATGCTAAGGGAGAGAATCTGATGAGTTCTCTTTTCAAAAGTATTGGCAGCACCTCACTGTCTCAGGGGATAGGTCATAAATATCAGTATCTTGTTACCCTGTTTCCTCCTCCCCTCACAAATGAGCCTAGAGAGCTTGTGGCTCTTTGTCTCCCTCTTGTGACTTTCTGCAGCTGCTGCAGCCTAACAAAATTTGATTCATTTGTGCAGAGGTACGCAACTTAAATCACGGGGTGAGCTGCAAATAAATTGCTTGGTCCATTTCTTGCCACACACCTGTCCTACCCAGCCTCCTGACCCAAGTTTAATTTGCTTCTATTTATATTTAGCTAAAAACCTGGTACTCCACCAGATAATGTGAGTCCCATTTGCTTCATGGGACTTGTGTGCTAACGGATAGTGTGTGTACTATCTGCCAGAGGATCAGGCTAGGAGTCAATTCAAAAAATGCCACCAAATAACCACAAATGCCAAGTTAATGTCAAATGCCATCAAATCCCTACAGCTACCCCAAATTAAATCATATACCCAAGTAAAAGGTCATCCAAACCCCAATTTAAATCAAACGTGTTCACAACCACTTACAGGCCCATGTTAAATTAGATGCTCCCATTCATATGCCTCCCACCCAGGTGCACTTCCACTCTCCCCCCTACATTCTCACACTCACACCGGAAATACCACTACTCCGGCAGGCTTAGCTACTGCTGGTTGAGCTGAGCTACATCAAGAATTCTGCTGAAGGGGTCCCAGCAAGAAGCTGTCCCAGATTCTGCAAAAGGCATTCAATGTTTCTGATGCGGCTGCAGAAAGGGACATGTGTGAGAGGCTCTGGAAAGCCTGATCCTCGTCTCTGGCTAGGCCGTCACTGCGTAGTGACAGTAGAAGGCAGGGGAGTCCTGCCAGCTCTGTGCTAACCCTATAGCTGGAGCCAGGTTTTGCACTTTGCAGGCAGCTTCTGTGTCCGGTTCAGCCCCGCAGCTATTCGGAAGGACATTGACCATCACTCACTACAGCTTCTGCCGTTCTAGTCCAGGTGCCCATTGCTTCACCTCAGTCCTGCCTTGCAGCCTCTTCAGATATTGTCGTCCCGAGGTTCTCACACAAACCGAGTACTGGCAGTGAACCCTGACCCCCTCCATCCCCTTCTGTAGGTACTCAGATGCTGCAGTACTCCTCTCTCCCGCCCTGCAGCGACCCCTGCTTACCCAGGCCTGAGCTTTCCTGGAAGGGTTTCTACCAATCAGAAGAAACCAGGGCAGGGGTAGGCAAAGTTTCCTAATCCCAAGAGCTGCATTCATTTACCACAATGGGGCCAAAGACTTCATGTTGCTCTAGAGCCCCAGCTTGCCCATTTCTGAATGAGGGCATTGTCATGGCCCCCCGCTCACCTCACCGGCCCCTGCTCCTTGTGTCCTGGTGCTCCAGCAGGCTCACACCTGGCCCCTGGGAGGTAAGGCTAAGTGGGGAAATCCATCCCTCAGGGTGTGGGGGAAAGCTGAGAGGGGTCTACATGGAGCAAAGGACCAGACTAACTCTGGAGTCTGCTTAGCATCCAACTTTACCAACAGTGGGGATAGGGGTAGATGCTAGACAGACAGTATCAGTAAGCACAGAGCAAAAGGCTTACATTCCATTCCTAGGCTCCTCCTCTCTTGGTCTCCCCAGCCGGCCCGGAAAAAGGGGTACAGTCCAACAGTCAAGCCAGTTCTCCCCAAGCTGCAGCTCCAACACTCAGCTCAGGTCCCAGCTCACAGTAGTTCCCACCTGCAGCTTCCAGCTTCCTTTGTTCCAGGGACTGACCTTGAACTGCCCAATGCCCAGAGTATTTAAAACCATTCGACCCCACCCAGTCCAGGTAACTGGTCGCCCCCTGAGCGTGCTCAGAGCTGTCGTCTTGAACTCAGGGTCAGGCCTGGAAATGCCATTGGGTCTGCTTGCATGGGCACAGTGTGCTTCTGTTGACTGTAAACGACTGATTCCACGTTCAGTTCAGCATTAACCACAAGCATACTGGATGCAGAAGATACTGGGCTACAGCGAAACTGCTTATCTGCTGGAGTTTAGGTGGGTGGAGACCTGGAAACTCATCTTGCTTGTGAGTTTAACCACAGCTCTGAGGTTCTGGCAATGAAAAGCCTTTGTGGACCCCCTTATACATGCTGTTTCTCGGTGCTATTGCTTCAAAGAGCAGAGACCTAGCTGAACCCAAAGCTAGTCACAGAGGGCAGTGGGAAAGGGCACCAATTACAGAACATCCCTGTTGTGGAGCTCAGTGTAGCACTGACTGGCAGCTGAGGGAATTGCTGCCAAAAGCTGATGGGAGGAGAGAGAGGCTGTCATGACACCAGGCTTCTCTGAGTAGGGCTGGAGAGCAAGGGCCTTCTCTGCTCCCATCTCCTGGAAAACTACCATCCATCTTCTGAGTGCAGTCAAGACTAAAGGTCTTATCAGAGCAGTTAAAGTAAGCATGTGAGCCACACTTAATGGCCCCTGCCTAGAGCACAGAGAGCAGCACCATGTGCATATCAATTGATTTAGTCAGTTTGGGAACTTGGCAAAAGTTATTCCATCTAAAATAAGAACACAACCAGCCCTAATGGCAAAGGAACACAACCTCAGCCCCATAAAGTGCAAAGGCACCTGGGCAACTTCTGCTCCAGCGAAGAGCATCTGAATCCACCCCACCCCCCATGGGGGTTTACCCAAGCCAGATGTTTAACCTGTGGAAGAAAAGCCTCACATTTAAAAATACCCATTAAAACCCTCTCCAGTATGCTATAGACCCCCCAGTTCCCACTAATCTTCTGGTCACTATAGCGGTCACTCATATCATAAGCCAACAGATAGCTATTCCTCCAGGTATCAATTTTTCACCTGTGACGGGGGTGGAGAAGCAGAGCTGGAGACCACAGTTCAGACAAGAATGTTGGTTTTGCATCTGCCACCTATTCTAAAATGACTTCAGAATCATAAACCAGAGCTGAGCAAGGAGCCTGAGACAAACCATTCACTCAACACATTTTATCTGATCTCTGTGTGTATTGTCTGCAAAGAGAGAGTATAATACCAGAATTGCTCTTTCTTCAGTTAGCCATTGATTTCCTCCATCTTGCTTAGAAGGCCATTCATGGACAGTTTGTTGCCATTAGCTGTGGTTCAGCACTTGGGTGTTTTAATGACAGTGGCTCTGAGCCATTTCTGTTCTGAATGGGAAAGTGCTTTCAAATATTCCCATTACATTTCTTCTCCTCTTCATTCAGGCCCAGTAGGAGTAATGACTTTGCACCTAGCTGTGTGTGATAAACTGCTACAGCAGCACTAGTACAGTTGAAACAAGTATCTGCTATTTTCCACTATCCGGCCGGATACAATATTATTCACTGGTATTTGGTTAGTGTCTAGTAGATATCCAATTGCATTACCATTTGCCCATTTTGTATTTTATTATCTCACTTCATCAGACCCGGTGCTGTTATGTGAGAATGTGGTACTTTTGTAAATGGCAATATCTACTATTCTGGCTTGGCAGTTAACCTTTGCGGTAACTGGTTACTGAATAACTGCCAAACTAACCAGAATACTGGATATTAACCATGGATAATTGTTTTGCTATCCATTTCAGCACTAAGCAGCAAAGGACAAAGAGCAAAGGTGGTCCTGTACAGTTGAGATATCAGAACCAAAAATGGAATTGCCTACTTGGATTTCATCAGGACAGTGGTCAGTAATATCATGACTCTTTCCACAACCGTTTCTGCTATTTGTCAGATGGAAGCACCTCCCATGACTATATACCCCCTAGCACACTATGCTTCGTGTTGACTCAGGAAGGAGTCCCCACTGAATCTCCAGCATCACTGAAGCATCACCATGTTTTACTTGGAGTTTTCCCATCCAGGTGTTTGCCCAATTCCAAGTGTGGAGGATCAGGAAAAGGCTTCCAGCTGTTGCTGGATTACCTTCCCCTTGCTACCCTGACATGAGAGGGTTAATCATGCAGCATGTCCCCTGAGGGAGAGGAGAGGGTTTGTAAACATATTTCTTCCCTCTCCAGAGAAAGAGCAGAAGAAGGAGAATGTGACAGGCTGTTGAGCAAGCCCCTATATCTGACTCCAGCAGATGTTCCTCCCATCAGTTCACTCTGTTGCTGTCCTGGTGCTGAATCCAGCTGCTCCTGACATGCTGGGTCTGAGCAGGGGCTGAGTCACATCTGCTTGCCCTGCTGTTCTTCCTTTTAATCCACAGCAGGCCACGGATGCCACACCCGACAGCCTAGCTGAAGTCTTGGAGGACACTCTGTGTATGACCTAAAGGAGCTGGACAGGTCACAGCAGGTAATGGCAGCTTTCACAGGCTTCCATTAGACTGACAGCCCATCTTCCCTTCTTGTTGCCAGGTATATAATTGCCCATCTAGCAGCATCGTGGAGGGGGGTGGGGGAAGCCCTTGCTTATCTTCCCTAGACACCAGGAAGACCCACTGGTTTTCATAACAGAATGATGACACTGAAGGAAACCAGTATTGGGTCTTTCAGCCCATAACAACATAGGGCTTGACACAGACTAGGTACAAAACAGCAGTCTCAGTAGCATTACGCCAAACCATCACTCTGCACTTTACCTAGGGACATAGCTACCATGAAGCAAGGGAGCTCTGTTGAACCTGGGTCCATGTGGGGGTGGGGGTCGGGGGTGCTTTGCAAGCAGACTGAGCACAGCTAAGAAACATTCAGCATGGGCAGGGACAACACTCTCACCCTGCTGACTCTGAAAGTTCGCTGCCGGCCCCTCAGGCCACTTTCAAATAGGCAAACCACAAAGGAAATTTTGCAGAGTGGGTGAGGGTGGAGTGCTGGTCCTGTCTGTAAAGGGTGAGTACTGGCAGGATGTTGCCCAAGGAGTCACCCCACATCAGATCTCTTGTTTTATCCAGTGTCTTTATTACTATTTAATGTCCACTCTCTTAGTTCTATACGATACTCACAATCCCTTGCGGCTCCTGGTCAAGCATCAACCCTCTGACCCGGGTCCACTCCAGTAGGCAACCCTCCTAGTTGCTGCACTCATTTAGCTCCTTTCTTCTTTCCATAGGCCCTTTACCAGGCACAGTCCCCCTGACTCAGGTGCCTCTCCTACCAAGGGTAGTTTCCTAGCTATGGGTTGGCTCAGCCCTTCATAGGCAGGGATTCAACCCCAGCTCCTGCCTATCACCCCGGTAGGCCCCCTCAGACAGAGCTTCCAGGTCAGTGGTGTCAGACAAGGGATTGCAAATTCATCTTGGCTACAGGGACTGGGAACATCTGGCCTGGGTTTCTGCCACCCTCAGTATTACATCCAGGGTGACTGCCCCACCAGAGTCGCCACCGTTTCAGCTCTGCAGCCCCTTTGCTAGTTTCCATTTACCTTACACATCAGATTTTAGCACTGTGCCCTCACCTTCCAATCCTTGAAGAAATCGTCCCCATAACCTCGCTGCCGTCATCTCCTCACCCTCCTCTCCACTCCCACCCGTTGTTTCTTGCTCCCTCCCTCTCTGACATGGCCCCCAGAACAGGCCTCTCCTTCCACACAGGCCACATTCCAACAAACAGAGGTAAACTGAAGTAGCTACTTTGATTTAATTAAGTAAAAGAAACCACTCCACTTTGATGTTCAAATAAATGGTGTAAACCAAAGGAACTATTTGGATTTAATTAAATCATAGTATCTACTCCTCTTTGGTAGCGTTCAGAAAACAGTGTAAACTGGAGCAGTACTCTGTCTATTTCCCCCCTAGCAGAGATGTAATATCACTAAACCACGGTCTCTACCCTCACGCTGATGTAGTCACACAAAGAGTTACTTCAAAATACATTCTTCTCTTCCGACTCCTGAGTAACTTCAGTTTAGTGCTCTGTTCATGTGAAGGCTTCAGGAGTAAAACAGAGGGAAATCCCAGCTACATCAAATAGAACATGGCCATAATCGCCCCTCGAACATCCCTCTTCCATAAGGACTATAGTCCCCTGTCCTCCTCTTAAAGGGATATCTGAACAAAAGACCTCAGCCATGGGAGCCAGAGAGAACCTGCTTCCCAGCTGAGCAGTATTGTTTCCACACATTCTGAACCTGCTTGGAATAACCACCTTGTATGTGCCTGTATTCAGAGCTCCAGCTACACTTTGAGCACTACACTACAGAAATACCACCACTCATTTCACATGGCACTGAAATGCAGCCACCTCTAGAGCTGGGTACATCTGCAGCTTAAGAATGGAGGCAGTGTCTATATTAATTATTAATATTATTATTATTATTATTATTAAGCATTTATATAGCGCAAGCAATGTACCTGGCACTTTACAATTGTAAGAAAGAGACACGGTCCCTGCCCCAGTGGGCTTACAATCTAAGAGAGACAAGGGGGGGAATGAAAGGGGGGGGAAACAGATGAAGAGACAAGCATACATACACGAACTCGTGAGGTCTCAGGTGCACGTGCTTGGCTTAGTTCCAAAGGTGTAGTTACTCATTTAATGTTACACAAGATACAATGATTCAGGATAAGTCAGTGAGGGGAACAAGGAGCCAAGAAAAGCTTGACGAAAGAGGTGGGTTTTGAGGAGGGATTTGAAGTTTTGGAGGGAGGAAGCCAAGCAAATGTGTTCGGGGGTGGGGGAGTTCCAGGTATGGGGGGCTACCAGGTAACAGGGAAAAGGGACAGCTGCATTTTGAAGGAGCAGGGGAGCCGTAAGCAGGCGAGGGTGGTGGCAGAGGAGGAGCAGAGCTCCCGGACAGGAGTGTAGCAGGAAATGAGCACTGAGAGATAGGGGGAGCAAGACCACGAAGAACCTTGTAGGTAAAAAACAGGAGTTTTTAGGGATGGGCAAATGCGGTTCGGAAGTTCAGAGTTTGGACCGAACTCAACCAGTTCAGTTGACCGAACCGAACTCGATTTTCGAACTGAACTGAATTTCCGAACTCATCTCTGTTCACCCATCCCTAAAAGATAATATTCCATTTAGTTCAACGGGGTTTGAATTTCCGAACCTTGTTCGGAAGTTTGGAGTTCGGACCAAACTCAAATAGTTCGGTCGACCGAACCAAACTTCCAAACTGAACTGAACCTCCGAACTCGGTTCTGTTCACCCATCCTTAGGAGTTTGTTCAGAATGCATTCAGGAAGAGGGAGAGGAGAGGAGAGGAGGGGTTGTACATGGGCAAGGTGGATGACCTTGGCAGCAGAGTTATGAAGAAAACTGAGAGGAACAAGGTGAGAGTGAGGAATGCCAGTGAGAAGCAGGTTGCAATAGTCAAGGCGAGAGATGACCGGGACATGGACAAGGGTTTTAGCAGAGGAAACTGTGAGGAAAGGATGGATCTTAGCAATGGTGTGCAGAGAGAAATGACAGGATTTGGCAACAAAATCGATCTGAGGTTTAAAGGCGAGGGAGGAGTCAAAGATGAACCCTAGGCTGAGGGACGGGCTGGATATTGACCCCATCAACAAAGACAGAGACGGAAGAGAGAGAAGAAGGATTGGGGGAGGGGGGAGATGAGGAGTTCGGTTTTAGCCATGTTAAGTTTAAGCTGACAAGACATCCAGGCAGAAATGTCAGAGAGGTAATTAGTGAGGCGAGACTGGATAGAGGGAGAGAGAGGTCGTGGAGAGTAGGGATGGGCGAACAGAACCGAGTTCAGAAATTCGGTTCAGTTCGGAAATTCAGTTCGGTCAACCGAACTATTCGAGTTCGGTCCGAACTCTGAACCTCCGAACAAAGTTCAGAAATTCAAACCCCATTGAACTAAATGGAATATTATCTTTTAGGGATGGGCGAACAGAGCCGAGTTTGGAAAATCAGTTCGGTTCGAAAATCGAGTTTGGTTCGGAAGTTCGGTTTGGTCAACTGAACTGGTCGAGTTCGGTCCAAACTTCCGAACCGCGTTCGCCCATTCCTAGTGGAGAGATAGAGTTGGGTATCATCAGCATACAGATGGTATGGGAAGCCATGAGATTTGATGAGTTTTCCTAGGGACAGAGAGTGTACAGAGAGAAGAGAAAAGGGCCAAGGACGGAGCCTTGGGGAACTCCAACCGAGAAGGGAAGAGAAGTAGAGGAGGCACCAGCAAGAGACACATTGAAGGATCAGTCAGAGAGGTAGGAAGAGAACCAGTTGTGGTCTGAGCCACGGAAACCAAGGGAGCCAAGTAAGAAAGAGTGGTCGGAAGTGTCAAAAGCAGCAGAGAGACTGAGGAGGACAAGGATGGAGTAGAGGCAATTGGATTTTGCTAAGAGAAGGTCATTAGTTATTTTAGCAAGAGCTGTCTCAGTAGAGTGGAGGGGGCGGAAGCCAGATTGGAGAGAGTCACGGGAGGAGTTGGTGGAGAGGAAGTCAAGGCAACAGGTGTACACAGCACTCTCCAGGAGCTTAGAGACAAAGGGGAGGTGGGATGGTAATTAGAGGGATTGGAAGGATCAAGGGTAGGCTTCTTGAGAGTAGGAGAAACAGTGGCATGTTTGAAGGCAGAAGGAAAGGAGCTGGTAGAGAGGGAGAGATTTACTATGTACTGATGGGGATTTTTTTCTGCCTGGGTCAGGAAGTCCCAGTGGCGCAGAATTAGAGTGTGGGGACCTTTAGGTTGGGACTGGTTGGGAAAGTGGACCAAGCCTTGTCTGATGGGGGCAGTGGGGAGATGGCAGACACCTTAGTGGTTCAGCCTGGCAGTCCCCGTCACCTGTGGGCATAGCAGAAGACTGGCTTGGAGTTCCAGATTCAAGAACTGTTAGCATGTTGGGGCCACTGCAATTTCTAGAACCTGTTTGATCCCCATCAGCCTTATGTCTGGGCCTAGTTAAAGTAGTGAGTGTCAGTGCCTAGCCTGGTCTGGTCCAGTGCATGCCAAAGCCCAACATCAGACTCCCAGGGGCGGACAAAGAGGAGACTGGAAGGTGGAAAGCCCAGGAAGCAGGAAGGCAGGAAAGCTGGGGAGCCAGAAGAGTGGGAGAGTATACTTGTGAGGTGGAGAATGATGCTGCTTCCTGTAGTTATTATTATTATTATTATTATTATTAACAAACATTTATATAGCGCCAGCAGTGTACCTGGCACTTTACAAAGTAATAAAATAGACAAGGTCCCTGCCCCTAGGGCTTACAATCTGAGAGACAGGAGCTGGGGGAGAGACTTAGGAAGGGGAACAGAGGGAGAGACAAGGGGTCTAACATTCATGAAGATGCGAGGTCTCAAGTGCACGTACTTGGCTTGGTTACGATGAGAATGACAGCAGGCAGGTCCATGTGGCAAGGATAAGGGTAAACCGATCGTAGGTATAGGAATAGTGGCTCAGCAGGATAAAGAGTCAGACAGAGCAGAGCGAAAGAGGTGAGTTTTAAGGAGAGATTTGAAGGTATGAAGGGAGGGGGCAAGGCGGATGTGGACAGGGAGGGAGTTCCAGGCATGGGGGGCAGCAAGTGAGAAGGGACGAAGGCGCTTAGGGGAGCAGGGAAGGCGTGGAAGGGTGAGAGAAGGGACAGAGGAGGAGCGAAGTGCACGGGCTGGAGTATGGAGGGCGATAAGTGCAGAGAGGTAGGGGGGAGCAAGGTTGTGAAGAGCTTTATAGGTGAAGACTAGGAGCTTGTGCAGGATTCGTTCAGGAAGGGGAAGCCAGTGAAGCGAAGAGAGGAGGGGCTGCACATGGTCGAAGCGACTGGCGAGGTAGATGACCCTGGCAGCAGAGTTTTGGACAGAGATGAGGGGAGAAAGGTGAGACCGGGGAAGGCCAGTGAGAAGGAGGTTACAGTAATCGAGGCGAGAGATGACCAGAGCATGAACAAGAGTTTTGGCAGACGAGACAGAGAGAAAAGGGCGAATCTTAGCAATGTTATGGAGGGAGAAGCGACAGGATTTAGCAACAGAGTCAATGTAGGGTTTAAAAGAAAGGGCTGAGTCAAAGATGAAGCCTAGGCTACGGGCTTGGGGGACAGGCAGGATGGTGACTCCATCAATAGTTATTGACAGTGAGGAAGGAGAGGAAGGATGAGGGGGGAAGATAAGGAGTTCAGTTTTAGCCATGTTGAGTTTGAGTTGACGTTGAGACATCCAGGTAGAGATGTCAGAGAGACAGTTGATGAGACGAGCTTGAACAGAGGGAGAGAGAGAGGGAGTAGAGAGATAGAGTTGAGTGTCATCAGCATAGAGGTGGTATTGGAAGCCATGGGAGGCAATGAGTTTGCCTAAGGATGAGGTATAGATCGAGAAGAGGAGAGGGCCAAGAACAGAGCCTTGAGGAACACCAACTGAGAGGGGGAAGGAGGAGGAGGCGGAGTTGGAGAGAGACACATTAAAGGAGCGGTCAGAGAGGTAGGAGGAGAACCAGTTATGGACAGAGCCACAAAAGCCAAGGGAGTGAAGGGAATCCAGCAAGAGTGAGTGGTCAACAGTATCGAAGGCAGCAGAGAGATCAAGGAGGACAAGAATGGAATAGAGACGTTTAGATTTAGCCACCAGAAGATCGTTGGTGATCTTAGCGAGAGCAGTTTCAGTAGAATGAAGGGGGCGGAAGCCAGATTGGAGGGGGTCAAGGGAGGAGTTGGAGGATAGGAAGTCAAGGCAGCGGGAGTAGACAACACGTTCAAGCAGCTTGGAAGCAAAAGGAAGGAGTGAGACAGGACGATAGCTAGAAGGGTCAGAGGGGTCAAGAGTGGACTTTTTGAGAATAGGAGAGACTGTGGCATGTTTGAAGGCAGAAGGGAAAGAGCCAGTAGAGAGGGAGAGGTTGATGATGTGCAGGAAGGAAGGGGCGACAGTGGGAGTAATGGAGGTGAGGAGGCGGGAAGGAATGGGATCAAGGGGGCAAGTGGAAGGGTTGGAGGAGGAGAGCAGAGAGGAGATTTCCTTAAGGGAGGCAGGGGAGAAGGAGGACATGAGAGAAGGAGGGGGAGGAGGGAGAGGGGTGGGAGTGGGAAGAGAGGAGTGGGAAGCGATGTCGAGGCGGATCTTGTCTATCTTGGAGGTGAAGAAGGAGGCAAGATCCTGAGCAGAAAGGGAAGAAGGAGGGGGAGGACAGGGAGGCTTGAGGAGGGAGTCAAAGGTAGAGAACAGGCGGCGAGGGTCCCGAGAACAGGACTCAATGCGGGAGGCATAGTAGTGTTGTCTAGCAAGGGAGATAGCAGAAGTAAGGGTGGAGAGACAGAATTTGAAGTGAAGGAAGTCAGCGTGAGAATGGGATTTGCGCCAGAGTCGTTCAGCAGCACGAGTGCAAGAACGGAGGTGGCGGATACTAGGGGTGAGCCAAGGACGGGGGTTGTGGGAGAAGGCAGGGCGGGAAGAGAGAGGGGCATGGGAGTCAAGTGTGGAGGAGAGAGAGGCGTTGAGAGCAGAGACAGCGGAGTCAGGGGAGGAGGAAGAGAAGACTGTAGGAAGAAGGGGAGAGAGAGAGGAGGCAAAGTCCAGGGGATCAATAGCTTGAAGGTCACGGAAGGGGCGTAGAGAAGGGGAAGAGGAGGGGGGACAGTGGGAAATGTTGAAAGAGGCAAGGAAGTGGTCTGATATAGGAAGCTGTAGTTGTTTTATGTAGACAAACAACAAACCATCAGTATACGGAATGGTTGCTCATAAAAATGGATCAATAAATCTGAGTTGCCATGATAAATAGACAAACACTGAATACGCTTAACAATCAAATGAACAAAGCTTTATTCCACATAAGCTATTGACATGTTTCGACTTGTGACGTCTTCCTCAGAATAGCGTAGATATTCATGCAAACAGTTCCAAAACGAATTCTAAAATACAAGATAAGTAATTAAACAGAGGACTAACCAGTCCTCTGGTTTTCATTAAAAATATCTCAAATATATCTAAACACAAAGAAATATATGTAAGTCCATCTATATATGATTTCAAAGTAATGTAAAATAAATGTACATCCACATAATGGTCTTACCATAATAACATAGCACTCATTCAATAATAATCATAATAATACTGAATAATTAAATTATTATTTACATAAAGCAAACCATACACATATTTTACAAATGACACCCCTATTGTCCCATATCTTAAAAAACAAAGAGTATGATATTTAAATAACTATTTCCAAAGTGAAGGGATAACCACCCCAAGTTACCTGATATCCTTAGAAAACTCCAAAATAGCGCCAAAGAGGAATGCCAAACCTTTTCACAAAGGAACTAAATCTAAATAGACAAAATAAACCAGTAGCCATAGTTAACAATCACCCCATTTATACCATCTAAAATAATGAACAAACATCATACCCAAAAATAAGATGATGAAATGAACTCCCAATCCTACCTCCTTGTTGTAAACAATGTAACTCAACTCAGCATGGGCTATTCTTCCATATATAACTACCGTTCTGTAGGCAGCACTGAAACTGCAAGAAAAACATCAAATACTATTACTTAATGAAAATATATATATCTCAACTCCATACATTTTTAAAAAAAAAAACCTGCAGAAAATAACTATTAAAAATGCCAAATGGGCCACACATACTATAAATATTAATCAAACCCAAACCACCAAACTAAAAAGATCACTGCCAAACCACTAACTTAAAAAGAAACACCTACCTGGTGTTGTTTTATGCAGACCAGGACAGCCAACAGGGAGGCATGGAGGCTTCAGCCAATCAGGAAGGAAGTGGAGGTGGAGACGTATGGGGCTCTAGCTCCAGGCATAATGGAGACCTGCGTTCAAGACCCACTCCCACCAGAATCTGATAATGAGGAAGAGCCCTGTGCGCTGGAGAGGTTAGATTTACAGAGGCAGAGCAATAGCACAAACTGCAGTTGTGCCAAGACACCAGGGGTTCTATTCTTGAACAAAGCCTTGTTGCATTTTACTAACCAGCTGAGAACTCTCTGGCCCCAAACTGAGGCATAGGCCCAGCATGCACATCAGTGCCACTTAGGGAGTCATTAATAGTTCTTTCAGAAGCACAGCACTCCATACGTGGATGCTGGATTTGGTGCCAACAGAGAAGAAACAGCCCCCACCCCGTCAGCTGAATCTCTGCCACCATTTCTATTAGTGCTTTGGGCTTTCTCCCCCCCCCCCTTGTGACCTTGACCTTGAGAGAGTTGACGGTCAAAGCCCACAGTCTTGTGGCTGGGGGGGCAGATGCTGGGCTTTGCTACACCAGCCAGGAAATGATTGCAAGCTTGTCATTACTGCAGTGGAAGAGAAAGGTGCATTGCTGGCAACCACATTTTTCCTTTGGAGCTTTACAAAATGATAAGAGTCGGGAGAGATTTAGCTTAAATTAGGTTTACAAATAGCCCAGTGAATAGGGAAATGAGATGCATATGCTGCGTGTTAAGTGTCACCGCCACACAGCCTGGTGCGGCTGGGATTTGGAACGAAGCCGGGTCCCCAAGATTAGGTGTAAAACGCTGTCAGTCACGAGCAGGTTGGAACTTGGAGCTGGCAGCTTCTTGGAGCAGAGTTTGAAACTGCTTGATGAGACTGCCCCCTGGTGTCAACATCTAGGAATACACCCTAAATCTTTGCTCCAATCGCTATTGAATGGTGAAGCCGAGCCTATTAATCCTAGCCTGAAGCAACCTGGGTCTGAACCCGAAATCCAGTAGCTGGATCACATTGGAGAGTCAGAGCAGCTCAACCCACTATGACAAAAGGTGTGTCTGGGTGTCCATGAAAGAAAGAGTAATTTCCAAGGCTTAAGGTGCAGTTATGGTCTGGGAGAAAAGTCTATTAAAATGACAACACAGGGCTCTCTATTCATTCCCTGTCACAGAGATTTATTCTCCATCCAAGGCAGATTTTTTTTTCGAACCACTGCCACTGTAGGCTCCGTCTGGCAGCTCAACATCATGCTGTGGCTTTTAAAATTCTCTTTAATAAGGGAGTGTGCTGATTCCCAGTAGAAACTGTTGCACTGGAGGCTAAAATCCTCAAGCCCCAGGACAGGGGCAGCATGGGCAACAACAGCTTGGCAGAATTCGCCCACACTGGCCCTGGCCAGCACGCCTCCATCCTGACTTCCTGGGAACTCTCTGGGGGCAAGATGCTAATTGGATGCCAAGAGCCTCAGTTCTTGGCCTTTCTCCTTGGTTCAGCCAGCCAGGGGTTGACTAATGATTTGTGATCATCCCCCAGGGCCAATGTGGATGATTAAACCTGCTTAAAATACCCCTCATTCCCATGGATGGGAGGGACAATTAGAACAAGATCTGAACTTACGTATGACTGAGGATGAAAAGAGACTTACATCTCAACTCCACTTTAACACTGCTTTAACATTTCTTATGCATGTTGCCAGGCTGCATAGGGTGCCAATACAACCCTGTAACATGCATAAGAAATGTTAAAGCAGAGTTACAGGCATGTCTGTTTTCATCCTCAGAAAAACAAAGACTGCTTGCTACTAGAATAGCCTGCTCAGGTGACTACTTAGGGCCCAGTCATACAACACTCTTTTTAAATAGTTCATGGTAGAAACCCACATTCCAGGTGTTGTGTGAAATCCTTACCACCCCCTGTACTCTTTATTATTATTATTATTATAAGCATTTATAAACACCAGCGATGTACCTGGTGTTTACAAAGAAGATAGACATGGTCCCTGCCCAAGAGCTTACAATCTAAAGGCAGGGGGATGGGCGACAGGGAAGGGGAAAACAGAGGAAGAGACAAGGGATGCGACATTCATGAGGATGCGAGAACTCAGGTACACGTTCTTGGCTTGGTTACAGTAAATTGGGAGTTTACAGATAACAGGTGGGGGATAATCCTGGGTGGGGATTATTATCAGGAGTTAGGAAGGGCGGAGCGGAGCGGAAGAGGTGGGTTTTGAGGAGGGACTTGAAGGTGTGGAGGGTGGGGGCAAGG
>QEPC01010507.1:1284386-1310386 GCA_003113815.1 Sphenodon punctatus | reverse complement strand
GGCTAGGTGGATGATCCTGGCAGCAGAGTTTTGAACAGAGATGAGGGAAGAAAGGTGAGAGTGGGGAAGGCCAGCGAGGAGGAGGTTACAGTAGTCAAGGCGTGAGATGACTAGGGCGTGGATGAGAGTTTGGGCAGAGGAGACAGACAGAAAAGGGTGGATCTTAGCAATGTTGTGGAGGGAGAAGTGGCAGGATTTGGCACTGGAGTCAATGTAGGGTTTGAAGGTGAGGTGCGAGTCAAAGATGAAGCCCAAGCTGCGAACTTGGGGGACAGGGAGGATGGAGACCCCGTCAATGGTAATTGACAGGGAAGAGGAAGGATTGGGAGGGAAGATAAGAAGTTCAGTTTTCACCATGTTCAGTTTGAGCTGGCGTTGAGACATCCAGGCGGAGATATCGGAAAGACAGTTGGTGAGATGAGCTTGAACAGAGGGGGAGAGGGAAGGAGTGGAGAGATAGGGTTGAGTGTCGTCAGCGTACAGGTGGTATTGAAAACCGTGGGAGGCAATGAGTTTGCCTAGGGATTGGGTGTAGATAGAGAAGAGGAGAGGGCCGAGGACAGAGCCTTGGGGAACCCTGACCGAGATGGGTAGGGAGGAGGAGGGGGAGGAGTTAGGAAGAGATACATTGAAGGAGTGGTCAGAAAGGTCGAGGAATCCAAGGGAGTGGAGCGGTTCAAGCAGGAGCACGTGGTCAACAGTGTCAAAGGTAGCAGAGAGATCACAGAGGACCAGAATAGAGTAAAGGTGATTGGATTTAGCCACAAGAAGATCGTTGGTGATCTTAGCAATAGTGGTTTCAGTGGAGTAAAGGGGGCGGAAGCCAGATTGGAGCGGGTCAAGGGACGAGTTAGCAGAGAGGAGGTCCAGGCAATGGAAGTAGACATGTTTTCTGCCTGCTAAGTCAAGGATGGGCCACTGAGATGGAGAGCAGTCAGCAGTTGTGTGAATGTGTTGGCAAGGGAAACACAGACTAAGGAACAAGTGATGAATTTGCAAGTGGGAAGTGTGTAGTGTGAGTGGGTCTCAGAAGTCTCAACCTGTGCTGCAGCTGAGAGCCCAGGGTTATGGCCTGCTGGAGAGCTAGCTGGGACATTCCCAGGGGAAAGGGGGGTGGGATCTGGTGGGAATTCCCCATCCTAAAGTACAAGTACCCAGCCTAAACCAGTAAGTGCACGAAGAGAGTCTCAGTTTTGAACTGAGACTTTGTCTCCATGAAATGTTGACTAAGGAGCAATTGGCCCCTGCCATGGTTTTATTTTGATATCAGCCCTCTGCTGCTTGTCCAATAGCAAGTAGCTACACTGCCACTGGAGCAATAAGCTACTTGGCAGGCAGCCCCAGAGCAAGTTAGTCATGTAGCTTAATGAAGAGACAACTTCCATTCTGTCATCAACCAGTGTGTCTGCCAGGGAAAGGCTCCAGCAAGGACCTTCTCATTCCTTCCAGGCACTGGTCCCTCTTGGAACAATGTCAGGTGTTTAAATGACTAAGGCAGGGGTCAAAAATTGATTGGTGGATGGGTTCAGGGAAGCAGTACGGTGTTGCGTACAACTAGCAGTGCTATAGAAATAGTCAAGGATAAGTAGTAGTAGCAGCAGCAGCATTGCAAAGCTATTGCAGGCTGGAATGCTTGCCTCCCCACTGCATATGGAGGAGAGGGGCCTCTACAGGCCTAAATCTTGCCTGCGTCCATCAGACCCAAAGCAGCAGGAAGCAGCTCCATGCAGGTCAGTATGACTTGGGGCCAATTTGGGCAGCACCAAGAGCTGGGAATGGAAAAGAGGAAGAGGAGAAAACTACAGGGACAAGGAGGGAGAGATGAAAGGTGGCACTAAGAATTAGAGGAAGAAAACAAGGGCGAGAGAAAGGGGAAAGCAAGAAAAAATGGGAAAGAAAAGGGGGAAAGATGATTTAAATGGAGTAATCAAAACGGAGAGAGAATAAATGTAGGGAAATTTGGAGAGAAGAATGTTGAAAGGAAAAAAGAGAAGAAGGGGAACAAGTGGGGAGATAAGTCAGAGAATCCTAGTCAGGTCAGTACTAGATTCTCAGAGAGAGACCTGAAAAGAGGACCTGGACAGAGAAAGACAAAGGCTTGTAAGAAGAGCAGGCAGAAGGCAATAATTGAGGAGGAAGAGGAGACGAGTGGTGAGGAGTGACGCAAGCCAGTCAGATGGACCTGGGCAAGACAAAAGGATGTTGTACCTAGGGTTAGGTTAGGGGTGCACCATTCACTGTAGGAATGAAGCAACACAGAGGAAGCAGGTACTGCCCCTGTAGTGTGAAAGAGGGGACACAGCAGGTCAGAGTTAAGCAAAGAACCCAGTATCCTTGCACTGGGACAGCATGAAGCAAATGGAGGATCATGCTGCCTACCTGCCTTTTTCTGTCGTTCTGAGCAGTTTCCCCCACTTGAAAGTGTATTAGTCACTTGCCTGAATGGTGGGAGAATTTTTAAAGAACATTTGCATTTCAGCTCAAAGATCAAACTGAAAAAATCTGCTCCCTGGTGGGCTAGTTCTGAAGCAGCTGGTGCTTCTATTGCCTCTCACAACCAGTTCCAGTTTCCTGACCCAACTCGCACTACAGTCAGTGGAAATCCTAGCACTGACTACAGCAGAGTTTGCAGCTTATCCAGGAGTCAAAAAGGGACTCTTCCTCTGTGGAGATGCTAGAGTAATTAGTCCCAGGGAGCGGTGAAGATCATTACTAGGGAAACGAGGATTTTGTTATATGTGCTTAATCTACTGCAATTGTTTGAGAGTTGATTGTTAAGCTATTCTGTTTCTCCAGAGGGAGGGGGAAGTCCTCAATCGACGGTCGACCATAAAATGGAAATATTGGGGGGTGGAGCACCTGCTACTGGTTGGTGTCATCCTTGCTCTTCCTGCTTCTTAAACACAGATCAGTCAATTCAGGAACTGAAACTCTCCCATGCAATTTAGGCAGCTATGAATAAAATGCAAATTGCAACCAGGAAATACTCAGAGGGACCATTTTGAAAACAATTTAGACGCTAAAATCTGTTCCCATTGATCACTTGCAAATAAGGAATGAATTAGCAGAAATCACAGCCTGTTTGCCGATAACTCACCAGCAGTTAAAAAAAAAAAAAAAAGCTTGGACAATTGATTAGCAAAGAATAATTTTACCAGCTCTAAATTCAAGCCCTAATTTTTATTAATTTCAGCTTTGGCAGCAAACAGTGCTAGCCAGGTTTGATTGTCCTGCCCTATGGAACCTGGGTATCCGAGGGGGATGAAGCTAGGTTGGAATGCCTCCCTGCCCCCTCTTCCCAGTGGCAGGATACACAACTGCACCAAGACACGTGGCCAACCCAGGCTCATGGCCCTCAACGCAGTTGCACTGCCTGTCCGTATTATAGCTATGACCTACCTGTAATTTAATAACAGTTATTTTATTTTTATAGTGCTCCCGTCATCCCCCACCAAATGGCCGTTGGAGCACTTCGCAACATGAAATAAGTACAATGAAAGTATAAAATATATTTTAAACCATTTAAAAGGGGAAAGGAAAGAAGGACTGGGGGAAAGGAGACACAATAGTGGATTTTAAAAGCACCTGGGGGAGAATAAATGAGTCTTCAGGTGCTTTTTAAAAGTGAGACAGCCATCCAGAAGGAGCCAGTTGCACACTGAAGGGCCCACCACAGCCCAGGTCGAACCCTTATCCGGACATTAGCAAAGCATGGGGTTGTTTGCGTGTTAGGAAAGTCCAGTTTAGCCTTTATTAGAGAGAGGGACCATGCATCAGCAATTGGAGAACCAGCAGAGTGCAGACACGGTGTGATCCTGTCCTCATTGAAGTTAATGGCTCAGTGTCCGTTTTGTTAGCTAATTTGTTGTAGACTGTGATCCCTGGGAGGGTGTGGGGGGATAGGGTCATGTCAGAAAGGGAGGGGTGAAGGGGTTCTCCTGTGCCTTTCCATTCCCCCTACATCCCTGAAGTATATTCTGCCAATGTCCCTGGCTGGGAGGTGTCAGGTTGGGGAGTAGGCAGGAAATGTCCCAGCCAGGGGCCCAGCCTGGAGTTGTAGACCACTGTAGATTGATGGCCAGGAAGAGTAGAACCTGTACATGGTAAATCTGGCCTCCCATGCTATTCCACCCCTACCACTCCATGCCAGTACTTGCCCCATCGCTGCATGTGCTCCAAGTGTTCAGATTCCAAGCATGATTTGGGCCACTCTCAAACAATTTAAACAGAACTGAAACTGGACAGCTTCCAGCATCTCTTTGTAGTTAGTAGTGAGTGGTAACAAATCACCCCAGAACTGTCAGGCTATGCTGGTTTATAAGGAACCTGCAGCTCATGCAATTCCCAATGTTCCCAGCAGGTGTCATGACAGAGCTACTGAACAGGCAGGATTTGTGACCCAAATCCAGAAAGAGCGAGGGCATAAACACTAATGACACAATGTTCTTCGGACAGCGACGCACAAACCTTCCTATTAATCAAGGCCCCACCTGGCCCAGACAGGCAGGCGCGCACACGCACACAGACACACACACACACACTGTATAAGAACAATTTGCACAGGAGAAAGGTAACATCCATCATGACTGCAGATTTGCAACAGGTTGCTACGGAAAATAAATGGTACGTGCTGCAGATTATCGGCCTGGGTAAATGCCTCTAAATCTCACTGAGCTTCAGGGCTGGCTGCTCCCTTTCTGCTCTTCATGGAGGTCTTGTGTTTGTGAAACACGCCCATCCATCCCCAAGACAGTTCCAGAGAGTGGGTAGAGAAAGTGGCCCGCCCGTGACTTCCTCACAACCCCGCCTTGCTCTCAGCAGGGTATATACCCTGCAATCTGGCACGCAGCTTCCCCTGTCGGCTTTAGGGGGGTGAATTCTTCCCAGTCTGTCTGCAAAGGCCAGAAATGTTGCTAGATTTTTCTGTTGGGCAGTTTAGGTGTGGTGAATCCTGCACCAGTGCAGAGGGTTGGACTAGATCACCCTTGAGGTACCTTCCAGCCCCATGACTCTCAATTAAATTATTGATGAGTTCAACCCCAAACTCAGTTGCAGACAGTCACTCTCAACCTTTGGGGAAGCTCATCCGCCAGGCATGATGTCAGCGTTCACACTTTAAACCTCTTTGTTTAAATTATTCAGTTCAATAATTATCTAATTATACCGCATTGCTCCACATAATGTCATTGTCACTAGCTCCATCTTTGGCCGTTTTTACAGACATTCACCCATCCTCCACCCATCCAGATGCCCGTCTGAAGGCGGGGGTGGGGGGCCACGCTCCTATGACTCCCGCACTGCCCACTCATACCCACACACAGGGCAGCGGGGGGGGAGGGGGGAATCTGGGATGCTCCATGTGGGGGCAGACCAAACTCTGTGTTTGCATACAAAAAAATGTCGCAAAAACCCTCCTTCTCCAGTCCCACCCTGTGGTTCCCCCACCTTTACGTTAAATATTCTGATGTTATTTTATATATCCTGGAGGTCTCGTGCTCCTTATGTTTGGCTCCTCAGTGTCATCTCAGAGTTCAATTAAGGCACAAGTCCCATGAGTTCTCTTGACAAGTGTAAAGTAAATTTTCGGATACTTCTTATCGTGTCTTTTGGCGCTATCCTTCCTCTCATTCCTTCAATTGGACTCCCGCCTGTGTGAAGTGCCAGCATAGCATTATCTAATATCTAGTCAGATCAGCTCTTTCATTCTGCCTTGTCCTTTCTATGGGGCTAATTCTCACTCCAGTTTGATTCAGCAATGGCATGAAAAATCCACATGCAGAGAGCCTAATGCTATTCGGGGCCCTGGGAGTTCGGGGCGGGGGTATAAATCCATATTCTATGACCAGGTAACCCAAATCCTGTAAACAGTATAAATTATGCAGTTTGATAAAATGATGCAAATGTTGATGCAAAGCCTTCTCTTTTACATCTGCAGATCCATTTTTCATTCTTTCCCCTTCCAGCTATAATGTTCTCTCTTTTTTCCACATTTAGGGGGATCAAAAAGACTGAAACTAAAAATGCTGATACAAAGCTTTTTTTAAAAAAGTGGGTTGGGAAAGGATAAATTTCAACACATTTTGCACTTTTTCACTGTGAGGTGGGGCAGGGAGTGTGAGTGCTGTATCTGAATGTGTGGTGTGTTGGGCACCAGGGGAGGGTGTCCTCCCTCATGGCTGTTGTTTGCTGCCTTTTTGAGGAGGAGCGATGGAGTTTGGGACAGCTCTCCCTCCCCACTTTCAAGCAAGGGAGCTCCCATTACTGCGGGGGAGGGGTAACCAGCCCCTCTCTGGCCAGTGCCATGACCACACACAGGCTGATTTCACACAAGGTGTCTCCCATGATTTTCTTGTTCCCATGATCTTCCCACAATCGTAAAAATCACACCATTTATTTTCTGGGCACCCTTCTCATGCTATATGTCTCCCACCATTTTGTTCTTTGCATGTTTTCATGAAACATGGGTTCTACCATTTTCACAAGTGCAAATTTCATACAATTATCATCATCCTCCTCCTGCCCTGTACCTGCTGCCTGACTGACCTCAGCTCAGAGTGGAGTTGAAATCCACAAGCCAGCAGCAGATGGAAATTAACAAGCCAGTGGCAGAGCTGGGTGAAATTAACAAGCCAGTGGCAGAGCTGGGTGAAATTAACAAGCTGGTAGCAGAGCTGGGTGAATTTCACAAGCCGGCTGAAATTAACTAGCCGGGAATGAACCACAGCTCCATCCTGCTGGTTTCCACACCTTCATTCCCACAATTGTAATACAGACAGGTATTCCCAAATTCCTAATTTTGCACAATCATAACACCCATCACTGTAAAAGTAGGATTTCAGGGCCCAGTAATGTGTGAGAACTCAAAGCATAACTTGTGGGATGAATATGGACTACTGCACTCACATGTGCAGTTAACAGGCGAGAGCAAATTACAATCCTATTAGTGTCCCATGTGAAAACAGCCACAGGAAGGGAAAGGCATCTTCTGGGAGCCTGGTGTGAATGGGCTGCTCCACCCTCCATTCAATTCAAGCACTTGTCCTTTAAGACAATAAGGAGCCCACAAATGTGACCTGAAAACTGATGCAGAATCCTCATTGTCTTAAATGAAGAGTGACTGACTTGAACAGGAGGGTGAGAGTGACAGACTGATTTCCATGACAGAGTTATGCCTGCAGAAGATTAGTTTCTCTGCAAAATCCTGCAGAATGATAGCCATGCAGATGTACAACCCCATGAGGTAGGTCATATTATTCCCATTTCATAGATGGGACAGTGACTTGCCCAAGACAGAACAGTGAGTTCATGGCTAAGATGACATTTGAACCTTGGTCTCTCAGAAACCAGTGTAACCTAGTGATGACGGTGTTGGAATCTAATACCCCAGATAAACCCAGCAGAGAGGGTGTAGCCACAGCGCAGAATGCTCCAGGAAATTCTGTACAGGCTGACGGGACTTAGGCTGAATTCTCTGAGTTGAGCTCTAACACCGGGCATTTTTACACACACCTTAAAGTTCTGGATTTTAAATCTTCTGGGTTTAGAAGTCCACAAGTAAGTTCTGGATGCATTTTTCACACACACACACTGCCCTGAGGCAGCCTAAAGTAGCCGCAGCTGTAGACGTGACAGGCTGCCATGGAAACCAAGTGACCACAGCTGCCTGGAGCAAAGCAGTTTACCAGGAGAACATTTTACACACAAAAGTTCTGGGAGAAGTTTCACGCAGAAGTTCAAAGAGCCGGATGTTTAAGATCTGGGTGAGTGATTTAGATGCACAGAAAGTTCAGGCTGTAACAGCAAACATGCAGGAGAAATGTGTGTGTAAAAACACCCACAGACTTTGAACTCAACTCAGAGAATTCAGCCTAACACAAATACTTTCCTCTGCCTCAGTTTCTCTGTGTGTGCAATGCAGATAGCAAACTCTGTTATCTCCCTGGAGAGCCTCACCAACAGAGAGTAGTACTAGAAGAGGCAGGAATGCCACTTGGCTGTTCTTAGATTGGCTTGGTCCATTTTTCCTAGCTGACTGTTTGTTTGTTTTTCAACCCAGCCTCAGTGTTAGAGTGTAGGATATTTTGAATTTTCACCTATTAAAATAGGCAGGGGAAAGCCTTATTAATATTATTTTTAGGCACAGTCTGGATCTAAACCAGTAATGGTAAACCTTTTTGGTGTCTGGTGCCAAAAGTATTTAAAAAATCAATTTACCAATGTGAGGTGGAGTGAGGGTGGGTAGTTGAGGTTAGATGCAAGTAAAATGCAGTGCTAGCATTACACACACAAGCAACTGCTTGGTTGTGCTCGTGCCGTGCATGAGTTATTTCCATTGAAGGCATCTGCATGCAATGAGTCTTTGTACTAGGAAATAAGTAATTCTATAATAACAAAAACATTGTAGCCATTGTCAGTGCCAGCGCAAATCTCTGTAGGTACCGAAGTTAGCACTGGTGCCAAGGGGTTGCCATTACTGATATAAATTTTGAAGCTCTGGACCAATTATACTAAATGCACCATGGTGAAATTCTATGCAAATAAACAGTAACTGCTCATTGCTTTCATGTGCAGGCTGGCCTTTTAGCTCACATTCCCCAGCTGTGCGACATCAGCTGTCCCATAAGAGTGCATCAGCTGGAAACTGACTGCAAGTAAATGTCGCCCTCCTCCCTCCTTAAGCATGATTTAATAAGTCCACACGCAGGAGTTGACCCTGACAGGGCTGAGGGCTGAAAAATCCTCTGCAAGCCCTCCATGCAAACCATGTCTAATCTCCTCTCCTTGATGCTATTTGTTTTCTGCAGGGATAGATTAAAATCCCACCAACCTGCGTTTTCATTCAAGCTGTGGCTATGTGGAAAAAAAATAATAATAAATCATCAGCTCAATCAGAAACCCTAATACGGATTTGAGTCTACAACCCACCTGCACAGAAGCCGTCCAAATGCGATCCCAGCCACCAACAAGCTCCAGGACCAGGTTCCTAAGAATTAATATTAAGGAAAATATTTAAGCAAACAGCTTTGCTGTCAAGTGTACATAGAAGCTGAATGAGCAAATTCTCGCCTACCCCGGGAAGGCTAGGAAACCCCCTTTATTCCCCACCTCCAAAGAGATGTCCTAGGCTATCACCGCATTGAACACTTTGCTTCCCACTCTCAGCCCTGCTTTTGCAGCCTGTCCTAAAGATACCTTTCCCCACACTGGATGGAAACCAGAAGCTTTATTTATTTATTTAGTCTATTTTTACCCTGCCCCTCTAACAAAAGCGACTCAAGACGGCTTGCAACTTCAAAAAGACAGAACACACAAATTCAATAAAAATATATAAAATACAAATTTTGGTGGACCTTGACACCTGCTCTGTCGATGATCCTGTAGCCTTCTGGAACACCTTGTTGGCTGAGACCATTGACAGAGTGGCTCCCAGGCATCTGCTGCCCTCCCAAGTCTCCCGCAGGTCTCCTTGGTTTATTGAGGGCCTATGGTGTTTGAAGCAGGAGAGCAGGCGGTTACAGCGACGGTGGCACCGGACTCGCAACCAGTATGATCGATCGCAGCATAAGGGCAGTTTAAAGGCCTATGGTGCAGGCAGAAAAGAAGCAGTTCTTTGCTGCCCTTATTGCATCTGCAGTGTCACGTCCAGCAGAGCTTTTCCGGGTGGTGAAAGGCTTGGTCAGTCCTGCCTGTCTGTGCCTGGACCTGGAGCAATCCAGTGACCGCTGTGACCAGTTTATCGAGTACTTTGTAGATAAGAGCACTCGCATCCGCCATGATTTCGGTTCCGCAGTTATTGCAGAGGATCATCTTGGGGCTATGGATGCCCCATCCTGTCCTCTTTTGTGGGATCAGTTTCAGATGGTGGCGCCTGCCGATGTGGAGTCCTTGTTGGAATCTGTTCGTGCCACTACTTGTGAGGAAGATCCATGCCCATCCTGGCTGGTGAAAGCCAGCCAGGAGACGTTACGGCTTTTGCTGGCTGGGGTGGTTAGTGCCTCCCTTCGGCACTAATCTAATTTTATAATATTAGATTATAAAACTTGAGCTGTGCATTAACACCCCCTCCCTCCCAACCCATCTAACCCATCCCACCCTCTCCCCACCCTCCACCCCAAAATGCCTGACGGAAGCGGCAGGTCTTACAATTCCATCAGAAGGTGAGAAGATCTGGACTGAGGCGAACCTCCACTGGAAGGGAATTCCAGAGCGATGGCGCAGCCAGTGAGAATGCCCTCCTGTACATCTGCACCCACCAATAGCACGGGACTTCCAGGAGGGCACCCTCGGACAACCACAGGGGTCGCCCTGGGGCCCAGGGAATGAGGTGATCACTCAGATAAGCAGGGTCTGGGTCATGAAGGGCTTTAAATGTCAACACCAGCACCTTGAGTCGGGCCCGGAAGATAATAGGCAGCCAGTGCAGTGTTCAGAGCAAAGGTGTTATGTGCTCCCTGGATCCCGTCCCCATAAGGAGGTGGGACGCCACATTCTGTAATAGCTGCAGCTTGCGAACCGTCACCAAGGGTAGCCCCATGGAGAGCACATTGCAATAGTCTAGCCTCGAGGTGACAAACTCATGGATGATAGTGGTGAGATCGGAGTCCAAGACATATGGATGGAGCCTCTTCACCAGATGTAATTGGCAGAAGGCACTCCTGGCCCACAGCCAACACCTAGGCATCCAGGCATAGCTATGAATCCAGGAGCACCCTCAGACTCCGCACAGATGGAGCCAAAGGAGGACAGATGCCCCCAATAATGGGGGAAACCTTCTCATTCAGATCACCGGTCCTGCCTACTAACATCACCTCTGTCTTATCGGGATTGAGCTTCAATCAGCTCAAACTCATCCAGTCCCCCCACAGTTGTCAAACTCTGGGACAGCAACAAGGCAGCAGGGCCTGCGTTGGATTGAAAATAAGTACAGCTGGGTGTCATCAGCATACTGATAACAGCGAACCCTCCCAGCTGTGCACGACCTCCCTGAGTGGCTTCATATACACGTTAAACAAGAGAGGGGACAGAATAGAACCCTGCAGAACCCCATATGGGAGGCCACCAGGGGGCGAAGTACAGTCCCCTAGCACCACCCGCTGAGATCTATCTGCGAGGTAGGAACGGAACCATTGCAAAACGGTCCAAAAAAGCTGCAGGCTAATCCAACACCAGTTAAGCACCTCTCTTTGACTCTTCCAAATGTCATGTTGACTACGTCGCAAATTGGAGGCAAACTACCCCATGATGTTATGGTGGAATCATGGGGGTTGGACTAGATGACCTTTGAGGTTACTTTGAACCCTAAATCTGCCTGTCTGTAACTCACACATTGACCCTATTAGGTGATGATTTACCAGCAAGGATGTTTTCATCCGTACCATGATTGCTAGACGGTATCCCAGAGTGCACTCTACTGGCACCATTTACTGAAGTGGCTTATGGGAAACAGCTTTGCCACATGCTTTCCATTTCTGATGCATTGTTGGACTAGACTACGGATGGAGAACTTCAGTCCCATGGGGTCAAATCTGACCCATGGCTTATTTTTATTTGATTCCTTTCCAGTTCCTGGATTTGGCCCCTGGATCCAGTTCATACCCACAAGCACTGAACTCTGGGTAAAGGAGCAGAAATGAGGGCCTGTGCACAAAGACAGGGGACAGATCCATGATCTTATCTAAACTCTCCTCTTCCTGAGTGCACACTGTGGCAGGGCTTATAATACAGATAGCACAACCGTTGCCACAGACATAGAACCATATCCATGTCTGAGCTTAAAAATGCACATGCTGTGGAAATAGGGGACAACACTGCATGTTGCAGTGCATGGGAAACTGCACTGCATGGGAAACACCTGTGCAGAGTCACCTGAGCATAAAAGGAAAGAAGTGCCATGTGCTCAGTGGGCAGAAGTAAATGAGAGCTAGAGAGAACAGAAAGCAGACTGAGAGAATGGAAACAGGAGCCTGAGAAGGGAAGAGAAGAGAGAGAGAGAGAGAGAGAGCGAAAAGCCTGGACTGTTGTTGAGCAGCTAGCAACAGAGCAGCAGCACAGATCCATTAAAGATAGCACAGAAATGCTGGTGAGATCTAACATTATTTGTTTGCACCCAGGGTAGTGGTGTATTTATGGTTGCTTTTGGAAACCCACATGAGAAGACACTACCTGGTGGACTGGGCTGGCTATAGGGGTAGAGGAGGCCAGAACCCCAACCCCTATTTACTGATGTGCCTGGAGGGGACCTGCTGTACTGGACTATTGGGATTGAAGTTGGTTACTGTGAACTGGGATACAGGAATTGGAACACTGTGGCGGTCATCCCAACCTAATTCTCTAAGACAAAGACAGTAATCCTCCAGAGGACTGTTGGGACCCTACCACACACACCTTAAGCACCCCTGCCCAGGTTCTGTGTGGCCTTTTGAGTGCATACTAATTTTCAAAGTGGTTCCTGGGAGGGCAAAGATTCCCCACTGCTGGGCTACAGCAAGGCTCCCTTTCGTCTGTATTTCTGCTCTAAACTGTATCCAGTTACCCAGATGCAGCTGAAGAATGACAATTGCTTCAGGAGTCTGGTACTGAAGAAAACTTAACTTCAGCATCCATGGCCAAGCTTAGTGGAAGGGGAACATGGCTTGATTAATGGCTCAGTTGATAGTATGTTTTTCCCACTCTGGTCAAACCGGAGCATCAAGATAGGGTAGGAAGGGTGCAGTGCTCAGCAGGCATGGCATGTTGGGGGAAAGGCAGTCAATCTGAAGCTGGGACTGAGGGAATTATTGAAAACAAGAGGCACCTGAGATGGTACTGAAGAGAAGACTGTGCAGAGGGCCTTTGTGCTAGAGAAGACAGGGATGGGAAAGATGCCTGGCATGCACAACCCTCCTTGAGTACACAGGATGAGCAGATAAGATGGAAACCCAGGGAGCTGAGTGACTGGTGAACAGAGCTAAGGAACTGAGCAATTAAATTTTCATAGACAAAGTAGCAGCAGTTGGGAAGCTCCACTGGGTGCTAATAGACTGAGGCCTCGGAGACCCAGGGAGCTGCAGCAGCCATGGAGTGTGCCAGCAAGATGTGTGGTTGGAGAACTGGAGAGACAGAGCATCACTTTCCTAGAAGAACTGAATTATATGTAGGGCCCTGTGAATTCTACCCTGTTGTAATCACAGCCATTTCTGTGGAATTTTGCATTTGGCCAAACTGGTGCAGAAATTGCCTCTGCCAGTTCAGAATTGCAGCCTGAGTGGGGAGCACTATCAGCAAGCCAATGAGATGCTAGCACTATGAACTAGCCAAGGTGGTGCTAGCACTGCTAACTGCTGGTATATGGTGCTCTGTGGCAGAGCAGCTGAAGAGGAGCAGCACATGTCCACTCAGGTGAAAGAGTGTATTTAAAACCCTTGTAATTTGAGGGTTTTAAATACATGTGATATTCAAAATTGATGCAATGGAATGTTGGAACACTCCTTTGCATTCAAAATTTCATAACTTGTAGACTTTGGTTAATTTGCATAGTTTATTCTATTTGCAGAATCTGGATTTTTGGCTCAGAATTTGGGTCTCTTGGTTGGAGAATCTGGGATGGAAATTTACAGAATTCATGGGGTCCTGATTGTATGTAATACAGAATAGCCAGGGGAAAGCGTGCTAGATTTATTAGTACTGAGTGGTAAAAGAATTAGGGTGCTTTGCTACGATACCGGAGTGGGAGAAACATATGTTTTGTAAACTCACGACGGGGAAACAAACCCGTAGCTCTGAATGTGGGTGTGGGGTTAAAGCATCATCAGTTGAGTTTCCCGTTTTTTTTTCCAATCATGGATGACAGGGCTGGATTTTGAGCCCTGTTGTCTGTGTTTGAAAAAAACAGGAGACGCAGGTGATGACACCTTTTAACCCCATGCCCACATTCAGAGCTACGTGTTTGTTTCTCCGCTCGGGTAACATGGGCAAGCACCCTAAGTTTGCCAAGCAAATGTAGTTAGGATAATGCAAGGTTTATGGGCTTATGTTTTATTTGTTCTAAAGATTTCCCTTTAGATCTGTTTTTATATATAATTATGAAACTAGGACTGAAACAAGATTTTGCCAAAACAGGAAATCTCATCGAAATCCTGGTTCCTGATACCATATTGGTCGAATCAAGAACCACTCAGTACATGGTAATATCTCAACTGACGTTTTGTTTCTCTGTTTACCAAATTTCCTACCACTTTGCCATCCATTTCAAATCCCAAGAGGTAATTCTGACACAATACCACATTTCTTGCACTTCATTTTCCTTATCACTCATTAGCTGGTACACAGATTCCTTTACTAATCTGCAATCCAGTTGGTCAAAACAAAGGGAACAACACAGAATAACAATTGTGATTGGAGCCAGTAGGGTGGGGTTAAGGGGCACTGGGGGAGGTTAAAGGGTGGGCTATTCGCACAGTGATTGGCTCAGAAATACGGAAACAACAAACCTGGAAATAAAACTGTGCCCTCAGCCATGCAGTAAGTGTTAAATGAATGGTAAGCAGAAAGTTGGCAATTTGAGGCAGTACCTTGTGATAGTGGGAATTGAGAAATCGCATCGATATCTGGAAATGGTTGGGAAATCGAATCGGATTCCCAATATGGTGACATTTCTCATGAGCAGCAACTTAACTGCTTGTTTCAACTAGGGCTGAAACTCGATCTCGAGTTTTTCTCATTTATCATTGAGAATCACAGTTCAAATCATTTTAAGTGAGGAATGATCATCAAGAAAAATACTGATGCTCAATATTCCTTGGTCAAGAAATTTTTCTCAAAATACTGTTTACCACAATGTACCGTATACAGATTTACCATGTACTGCGTTTATCCTGGTAATGTGTATGCACAAAGTGGCATTTTGTGCATGGCCATTACCGGGATGAAGGCAATAACACAGTAAGCAGTACACAGTAAATCGGTATATGTTAAACAGTAAGTTGTAGTAAATGGTATTTTGAGAAAAATATCTTGACCAAGATCTTGGGCTGTTATCGAGATTGTACCGGGACCTTGGTGACAATTCTCGGGTCTCAACAAGCAGTTTTTTTCTTGCAAAAATATTGGTTCTCGTTTCAGTTGAAACCTTTTCTTCCTTGTCTGGGTGTGCCTCTGCCTCTTCTCCCAGTTTAGGGAATGTAACCATTTCTGTTCATCAAAAAGACACATAGCAAAGGCCGGTTCTCCTCATGCTTGGGGTCTGTCTCCTCAGACTTCATGCTGGAACTGGTTCCTACCAACCTGTACTCCTACAGGGGTAAGTGTACTAGGGCCACCCTCTCAGGGCCCTCAACCAAAGGGGTTGGGGTGGCTGTGCAGATATGATGACTGAGGGTGAGAGTCTCTTGCAATCCTCCCCATTACAGATTCTTGGGACTGCTTATGGAAGTGGCTCCACCAGGAGCTGGAGCCAGAGGCTGGGACATTCATGGGGAGCTTGTACAGGTAGAGGTCGTGAACATCCATTGGAAGCTGAAGCAGCATGAGACAGAGTTTGGGATGATTGTCAGACATTGGACCAAGGGGAGGGTGCCATGAAAGGTGGCAGTAGACTATGGGGTTGGAGAAGTACAGTCCTCCCGTGTGCACTATGCCAAGTGACTGAGGGAGCAGGACTTTGAGCTACTATCCTGGGCCATGGATGAAACAATACTCTACATTGTAGAGGAAGTGGAAGGAGGAAACGCGAAGGAAGAAGAGGAGGATTTCATTTCAGAATTATCCTCTTGCATTTTAGAAGTGGTTTTATTTGTCTGTTTTGTTTGCTCATGGCTTCATTACTCTCTTCCTTTGATTTAAATAAAATACTGGAGAATGCGTCCTTATACAAGGTCAGGAGAATACACACTGTCTATTTCAGAAGCCCCTAGCACAACTTCAAGCATATTTCTGCAGCAGCACTTGGGGACTAATGAAGTTGTGGGCTTGGTTCCTGGGTTGCTAAAGAGGCTGCTGTCCTCTACCTGGTTGGTACAGTTCCCTTCTACAGGCCAAAACAACAGCCTACATGAGAAGTTCTCCATCCTGCCCAGTTTGAACGAATGGGTGCTGGAGGAAAGCTTGCCTGGAGCACACAGGAATATTTTTACCTAGAAGGATCGTCGCCCCCATGGTCCTCCTCAGTACGGGGAGCAGCTTGCGGGCGGCGGCTATTGTCCCTCCCCCCGCCCTTGCTGGAAAGAAGACATGTGAGGGCGGGGGCGCACGGCACAAGGGAAAAGTGGCATGAAGCGAGCTCTCGTGAGGAACGGGAGCTCGCGGCCGCCATCTTGGCCCAGGCGTGGATCCCGCCATTCCGCGCCTGGGCAGCATCGAGCGAGCAACGTGCTCTCGAGGCTTGCGGGTGTTCGGGGCATGGTTGAATCGGCGGTAAGGGCGGGGTTCTGGAGAGCAGCTCTTCGGCACTGCGGCACCAATAGTAAGGCTCCCTTGGCGGAGCAAGGAGGGAAAGCGGGGAGGAGAGCCAGAACATTCATTCTCCCCCCCCTGCCCTCTTTGTAGGCTGGGTGTGAGCTCGGGGGCAGCCCCCTGAGGGATAAGGGGTACGGTGGAGGGCATGGTTGCACCTGTGGGGAGCACGGGGAGGAGCGGGATCTGTTCACCCGGCTCAATCCCGCCTTACCCCTCGCCACCCTAATAATTCTGTGCGCGGGGGGGGGGTGTTTGTGGTTCTGGGAGCATTCTGTGGGAGGAGGAGGAGAGATTAGAGGCCTGGGGAGCAAAGGGGGACCAGAGGCTGCGTAATGAGTCTCTGTGTCCTCTTCCCCCCCCCCGCTAGTTCTTTTCCCTGCTAGCTGGTGGCTTGGGGTGTGGGGGCAAGGGCGCTTCAACAGGGCGATGGTGAAAGGAAACTGGGGCAAGAAAGGGAAGGGCCCAGCCAAGAAGGCCCTAACAAAATGGGTGGAGGTCTTGGAGTCCCTCCAGGCTCGAATGTGTGGGTGCAAGGGGGTCCTTAACAGCCTGGCGGGTGGAAGCCAAGGCCAAGGCATGGGGGAAATGCAGGTGGAAAGGGGGGCCCTGAGAGAGGGCTTGCCCATTGGGGGAAGGTGCCCTGGTGTCTGAGCAGGGCCAGGAACTCCCAGGGCCTCAGGAAGGGCAGGACCAAGGGGAACCCGCAGGTGGGGAGATTGCGAGCAGGGGCCAGGCGAACACTGGCTCTGAACCGGGGGAGACACCCAGGGTTGGGATTAGGGTGAGCACGCGAGAGGTGCAGCCACCAGCCCGGTTCAGGGAGGAGTCGAGTGCCCCGGTGGGGACTATCCCCCAGATGTCAACCCCCTCCCCGGGGGAGGTCATACACGATTGGGGGATGCCACACCCCCTTGGTGCGGGTTGGGCAACCCTGGCAGGGCCTCCCTCCCCGTCCATGCGGGGGGGGGGGAAAGGGGCCATTTGTCACCCCCTAGAGATGAGGAGGACGAATCACCGAGCCAGCGAGGCAGGGAGATCAATTGGCAGCGGTTTCTGAGACCCTAAACGATTTCATGGGTTAATTCTCCTTGTACCGAGAAGGACAAGGAGAAGGAGCACTTTTAGCATCCTAAAGTGAACAGAAATTGGGCCAATTGGTCGGCTGTCTTCTCGGTACTAATGGGGGTCATGGTACAGGCAGTGCCAGACAGGGCCTCAGAATTAATAAACTACCAAGATATTGTGCGCAGGATTTTTGACACCGGTAACCCGGGGGCGTGGCTCTGCTATGATGAGGGTTTCAGGAAGAGGGCAGCGATTACCCCAGGGCTTCGGTGGGACATATATGCCCAGGACCTTTGGCTAGAATGTATGTCTAATGTGGCGTGAGCACACAGGACTGACAGAGGCCACACCTTATCAAGGAGGGGGAGTCGCCCCAATGAATGATCCCTTTCGGTCAGGTGGGCACCGGGTTATCCAGAAAAGAGGGACCTGTTGGGATTTCAACGGGTCTGGGGGTTGCGACCGCTCCCTGTACCACTTTAGGCACACTTTTTCCCATTGCGGGGGGGGGGACATTCTGGGGTGCAGTGTAGTAGGGTGCGCTCATCCACCAGAGGTAGGCAGCAAGGAAAACCAGGGGTAGGGGGCCCCCAACAGCAAGGGGGAGGCAAGGGCCCCAACCCCGGTCAGCCATAGTGCGTTGGAGCGCGCGCTGAGGGGCTACCCAACGAAGGGTGAGGTTGAGTACATAGTGTCAGGTTTTGGGGAGGAGTTCAGGATCCTGGCTAAATTTTGAGCAGGTTAGGAACTGAGCGAGGAACCTTCAGTCAGTTGGGGAGAAGGAAGATTTGGTGCCCACCAGGCTTCGGAAGGAGCTCGCGGAGGGCTGGATCGTGGGCCCATTTGCGACTCACCCTTTCCCCAACTTCCACATGTCCCCATTGGGTATAGTGCCCAAGAAGCGGGCTGGGGAGTTTTGCCTTATTCACCACCTGTCCTACCCCAAGGGGCAGTCTGTGAATGATGCGATTCCCCCAGAACTCTGTTATGTCCACTACGCATTCCTGGATACGGCAATTGAGTTGGCCAGGGAGTGTGGTAGACAGGTGCTGTTGGTGAAATGCGATATTAAATCGGCATTTCACCTGCTGCCAGTTCACCCTGGGAGCTTCAGGCTACTCGGGTTCCAGTTTGGAGGCTACTATTACTACAACAAGGCGATGCCCATGGGGTGTTCGATATCTTGTTCAGCCTTTGAGCATTTCAGCTCCCTGCTGGAATTGCTGGTGCGCCAAAGAACGGGGTCGCGATGTATTATACACTATATTGATGACTTCCTTTTGGGGAGCAGGATCGGGAGAGTGTGAGAGGGCATTGGAAAGCTTCCAGGCAGTGGCTGTAGCGCTGGGGGTCCCCCTAGCCCTGGAAAAGATGGTTGGCTCAGCGACGATCCTGACATTTTGGGGGATTGAGATGGACACCAACAAGCAGGTGTCGCGCCTGCCAGCGGATAAGTTAGCAGCCCTAGTGAGGTACATCGATGGCCTCCTGATACGCCCAAAGGTGACAGTCAAGCAGCTGCAGGCCCTATTGGGTAGTCTCAATTTTGCGTGCAGGGTGGTGGCGTCAGGCCGGGCATTTTTGTCGCGGCTTTACACGAAGGTTGCTACCAATCTGCCGGGGCATTGCCACATCAGGATCACGGCAGAAATGAGGGAGGACTTGGTGCCACTTCCTCCACAGCTTCAATGGCATTAGCATATGGTGACAGAGGTGGGTATTGGAGGCTGGGCTACAGGTCCAATCGGATTCAGCTGGATCGTTGGGCTTTGGGTTATACTGGGCTGCAACCTGATGGTGCACGGCACCATGGCCTGCGCAGTGGGTGCAGGAGGGGGTAACGAGGAACCGCACCTTTCTTGAACTTTTCCCCATAGTTCTAGCAGTTCATTTGTGGGAAAGGGAGTTCGTGAACAAAACAATATTGTTTTGGTGCGACAATCTCGTGGTGGTCCATGTGCTGAATTTGATGTCTTCCCATTCCAAGAGTGTGATGGGGTTGGTAAGAGCGTTCGTCTGGAGGTGCCTTGTCAGCAACATATTATTCACGGCTAGGCATGTCCCGGGAGTTAACAACGGCATAGCTGATGCGCTCTCTTGCCAGCAGATGGAGCGATTCAGAAAGTTGGCGCCAGAGGCCAGAAAGGAACCGGAGGAACTCCCTCAGGGGACTTGGAGCATTGGACGGTAGAAATGTTTCAGGCAATGCAGGGGTCATTGGCGCCCCGCACAAGAGCGGCCTACTCACAAGCTTTGGCGGAATTTCAAAACTATAGGGAGGAAAAGGCATGGGGCACCCACTTCCCAATTACGGAAGCCCAGGCAATCCAGTTTGCTATCAGTTTAAGGAGAAGGGGACTAGCGCCGGGGACAATTTCTGGCAAATTGGCTGCGCTGGCTTTTTACAATAGGTTGGCAGGCTTCCCGTCCCCTAGTGGGGGTTTTCTGATTAGGAAAATGTTGGAAAGGTGGCAAAGGGATGCCCCTCGGGGGGGTGACACCAGGTGGCCTATTACACGAGCAATTTTAGCGCAGGTGTGCCAGCAGCTGTCCAAGGTGTGTGTTTCGGTTTTCGAGGCCAAACTGTTCGATAGCCTGTTTAAGATTGCCTTTTTCGGGGCATTTAGAGTTAGTGAGTATACGGCTGCCTCATCCGCAGACCAAGGGGGAATCGTGGTAGGTATAGACGACGTTCAAGTGGGTGTCGAAGGCTTGTCAGTATTACTAAAGGGATCAACAACAGATCAGTGGCAACAGGGGCAGATAGTTAAGATGGCGAGAATAGCGGAAGGTCACCTATGCCCAGTGAGAGCTCTGGAGGCCTATCTGGAAGTGCGGCCAATCGGGCCAGGCCAGCTGTTTGTTCATGCAAATGGCTTATGGGTCACCAGGAACCAATTCTTAACAGTGCTCCGTAAGGCGCTGAAGAAACTGAATTTGCCACCACACTTATTTGGTTCCCACTCCTTCAGAATTGGGGCAGCAAGCTGTGTGGAAGTGGCAGGCTTGTCAGAGCAGCAAGTAAAGGCGATTGGTCATTGGAGGTCTGGGGCCTTCTGCTCGTATGTGCGCAAGGTCCAGTTATAAGAGGTGGGGGTAGTCCAGTAAAAGAAAGTGGGGGGGTGGCAAAGTAGCGATGGAAAGGGTTAACCAGTGTTTGTCTCTCATAGGAGGTGATCTGCTTGCACGGCAGAAGAGAATCGTGATTGTGGGCCACAGTATGGTTTCCTGGGCCGGGAAGTGAGCGGGATGCTCATACTGGGGAACCCAGCTTGGCCTGGGGCACTTGGCGGAGATGACATGGAGAGGACGAAGCGGGATGATATGGGTTCAGTTCCTGCCATTGGTCCACGCACTGGCAAAGGACTCGCATATGACATAATGGTGATACATATGGGGGAGAACAGCCTACCAGTGGAAACAGGTTTGCACCTGGTCACCAGCATAAAGAGAGACCTGATGGTGGCAAGGCGGTGTCTCCCAAATACAACGTTGGTGTTGTCCGAGATGCCGGAGAGGATTAGATGGAGAGATGCCGTGCACCTGAGTAAAGTGGATAGGGCCAGAAGGAAGGTGAACAAAGAGGTGGCAAAATTGATGACCGATATGGGTGGGCAAACGATCAGGCACCCAGAGATTAGGTTTTCCAGGCCTGAGTTATTCCGACCCGATGGGGTCCACTTGTCTGATGAAGGGCTTGAGCTTTACCTTAAGGTGCTGCAAGGAATGTTGAGCCAGCTTCTGGGTGAGTCGGGGGGGGGGCGAGTCTAGCCAAGCAAGGTTGGCAGTCTCTAGTGGTAGGGGTCCTGAGAGTTAGTTAAGTTAGATGGTAGGGATAGTCTGCTGCCAGGTCATCTCCTTACAAGATGGGGTCCACGTGAATGCTAGAGCTTGCCCGGCCAGCATCATGCAGGACCCAGGAAGGGGGACCAGGTCGCAGGACCCTAGGACAGGGGCGGTCCAGGGTCCTCGCGGGCTGGGCTCACTTACTTCCTTGGGTCACGGTAGGCAATGGCTGGGGGTGGCCGGGCAGGCGTGACATTGCAGCAGCTATAGTTAGCACTGTTGCGGTACTGATGAACATCAGACCGCCTTAAGTTTACTCTAGCTGAGTTATCAGTTAACAGTAAAGGTTGACAGGATCCGGAGGGGCATAGCCCCCTCCTCCCCCGACTGGACGAATAAAGTTTGGTGTGGCCTAATTTACCCCACAAGAATGGTGTCTGTGTCTTCTTTTCGGGGTGGGGGACAAGGATCATCGCCCCCACGGCCCTCCTTGGTACGGGGAGCGACTTGTGAGCCATAGCTATTGTCCCTCGCCCCACCCTTGCTGGAAAGAAGACACGTGAGGGCGGGGGTGCACGGCACAAGGGGAAAGCAGCGCGAAGCAAGCTCTCTCGAGGAACGGGAGCTCATAGCCGCCATCTTGGTCCAGGCACGGATCCTGCCATTCTGCGCCTGGGCAGCATCGAGTGAGCACCCTCCCTGTATGCACTGTGGGTAACACTGGTTGCTGAACTTGGGTTCAGGGCTGGGAATTTTTGGCGACCAGGATGTTTGGCATTGGTTCGGGTGGTTTTTTCGCCTTCCTCACAGTGTTGGATTTCGTGATTGGCTACAGGTGGGAAGGGTATCCATAAGGTTAATAACTGTCTCACCGCAGAGGTCCTGAGAGTTAGGTAAGTTAGATGGTAGGGCTAGTCTGCTGCCAGGTCATTTCCTTGCGAGATGGGGTCCACGTGAATGCTAGAGCTTGCCCGGCCAGCGTCACGCATGACCCAGGAAGGGGGGCCGGGTCGCGGGGCCCGAGGACAGGGGCGGTCCAGGGTCTTCGTGGGCTGGGCTCACTTACTTCCTTGGGTCACGGTAGGCAACGGCCTCCTGATCCGGCTGGGGCGGCCGGGCAGGCATGACATTGCAGCAGCTATAGTTAGCACTGTTGCAGTACTGATGAACATCAGACCGCCTTAAGTTTACTCTAGCTGAGTTATCAGTTAACAGTTAAGGTTGACAGGACCCGGAGGGGCATAGCCCCCTCCTCCCCCGACTGGGCTAATAAAGTTTGGTGCGGCTTAATTTACCCCACAAGAATGGTGTCTAATGTCTATGTCTTCTTTTCGGGGTGGGGGACAATATTTTCTTTGGAAAACGTTGGCCTGCACATGCTCACTATAATGTGATGGCATGATTTACTGTGGGATGGCAGGAGAGTAGTGCAAAGCCTTTACTGAAACCAATCTGCTATTAAAATTCAATACTTGCAAACGTAACAGTGTAATACAGTCCTGCTCATGGGAGAAATGAACCATGTACAAGAGGTTTTAATGAGCCAATGAGTGTTCCATCCTCGGTTGGTTCCCCTTCTTCACAGGCTGGTATTTGTAGTGTTTCAGGGACTGTCATCCCACACCCCCTCCTCTAGGGCATCTGAATCACTCTCAGGTCTTGGATAAGCAGAGGCTCCAGCCTCCCCATGTGTTTCTCAGTGAGGGACTCTAGACTGACAAAGGCCACCTGCCACAGATTCTGAGCGTCTGCTCCATCACAGCTGTTTCAGTCTGCAAATCATTCTTGTGGCACTGCTTATCCTGTCCATTTCCTCACAGACTACACAAGCTTCTCTATGGTCTGACTCATCTCTGTGGTGAGGAATCCCAATTCCAGGAACCTGCCAGCCAGTTCTGATCATGCCTCTTTGCTACTTCCACTCTAAACCAGGGAGCTGATGGGGATCCTACAGGATCTTCAGAGACAGCGATGGAACCAAACCAGTCTTTACTTCCATTGCCCTCTCACTTCCACCTCCAGCCCCCTACGTGGTAGATGCATGATCAAAGGGTCCACCACACAATTGTGGAACAGTTTTCACCATTTTAATCCCATCCTGACCAAGGAAAGCAACCCTAACCCCAGGAGGCCTAAGAGAACCAATCTGGGGGAGTGTTGACCAGGGGTCCTGCTGCTGCTGCTCCCTCTGGTGACCATTTCCTTCTTGTTGTGAGGGAGGAAGTTGTCTGTGTTGGCAGGTTGAAGAGCCAGTCCAGCCCTCCCCTGCCATTTCCTCACCATCCTGGGTCTAAAAAGAGGCCCGGCTCCTGGGTGGCAGGGACAAATCCTCCAGCAGCAACTGGGACAACAGGGCATTCGTGGATTTGTGGTCTGGGAGTCTGCAGGTAGGAATGAGCTGTACGTTGATGATGAACATGGCTTCCCTATTGCCTTCCTTCCTCCTCGTCAAGCTCAGTTCTGGGCTCCGATGGAGTTTCCTTTGACATCTGAGTATCTGGCAGTCATTGCCATCCATGGTGGGACACTAAAGGAAGGGATCAGCCCCAAAGAATTTGTTGAGCAGCTTGGCAAACCTAAAGGCCAGGTATGCAGCCAGGTTTCTTTTGGCACTGGCTGTGTGTAACTCTTGTAGCTCTGGCATAGCTGCCTGGCTAGGTTGTCCCTGATAGCATCTTTCTCTTCCCAATACACTAACTGGTTTCAGTAGCCTTTTTTCATCATGTCTACATCTCATCACTTCAGACTTTGATGAACAATGTGGTTTCTTTATCCATCCAGTAAGTTGTGTACTGGTAGGGTGTACATCTTCCTATGTGGCTACTGAAACCCTGACAAAAAAAGGCACCAAGTGTGGCTGTTAACTGGTTGTAGTTACTAGCTTGCCAAGCAGAAAAGCAAATACTATAGTATAGTGTGGGGGATAGGGGAATTCTTCTGGGTGCATTCAAAAGAAACCACAGAGAAGTGACCAGAAAAGTCATCATAAGATGGCAGGTCTATCCACTTCTCTGTGATCACTTGCAGTGCTGGAAATGGGAAGTGTGGTTAAAAATTAACAAAATATGTGCTCATCACTGGTGGTTACCACAGGATGGAAGAACGTATGCCAAAGAATACACATTTTTCCAGGGGTGGTAAAACAATGGCATTTGTGTACACACATGCCCGTGGACTTGATGGTACTGTTAGGTTGTTACTTGTTACACAACTGGTTGAACAGTTTATTTGTCCAATTTTTATCCCACCCTTCCCAATAAGGCTCAGGGTGGCGTACAAAACACATTGAACATATAAAAGCAACTAACTGCCAACACCCACCCACTCTCTCCCTAACCCCTCCACCTAATCCCACCCAATCATATCCCTGCCTGCCAAACAAAAAGGTCTTGCATCTCTTCTAGAAGATGAGCGGACTTGGGTTTAGCTGGCCCCACCAGGGGGAGGAATTTCCATAATTAACGGGCAGCCACCGAGAATGCTGCTCTGCGTGTCCTTGTAAAAGCTTAAAGGGCAGTTGGTATTTGCAAGAGGGCTCCCTTGGCAAACCTCCAAGGTCACGACCGAACATAAAGGAGGAGGTGCTCTTTCAGATACCTGGGGCCCCAAGCTGTTTAGGGCTTTATAGGTCAAAACCAGCACCTTGAATCATGCCAGAACGCTAAGGTACTAGTCAGTTGTACCAAGAGAATAGTAATCAATGATAGTCAGATTGGAAACAGGGATTAAGTGAGGTCTCCAAAAGTTCTGTCCTGGGTCCAGTTTTTATCCATGATTTGGAGAAGAGGTGAAGAGTATTTGTAGCAGGGAGTGTTAGCACCTGCTAATAATGAATTGTGCCACAAAAGGCGCTAATGGTGGCTTAAGGTGTTAGCCTAAAAGAGATTAGCACCTAGTGGCACACAGATGCGATAGCTTCTGTCAGCTAAGTGCCTGAATGGGACCAGCTAGCCTGGGTGTGGCCAAGGCAGCCTGAAGAAGGCTAAACTGGCCAGTGGCAAAGGGAGGACTAACCAGAGGTAGGAGCCAGGGGAGGACTCTGTTTCTCTACAGGAGGGACAGTGCCTGGCCAGGGATAAGTGTCTAGAACTTGGCGGGGAGGGACTGTGCCCAGGCACGGGGGCAGCGTATATGGTGAGGAGCCGGGCCAATGCTCAAGGATGAGATCCTATATGTTGCCTGGCTGGAAAAGATTGCATCTAGCCAGAAGGGGCTGGAGGCCATTGTCACATGTGACCCAGAGAAGACTGGGCTGAGGACTCTTGAGAGGTCCGAGAAAGCACCCAAATATAGGGCTTGTTATGGTAGATCACCAATAATCTTGTGGCTAAATCCAACCGCCTTTACTCTATTCTTGACCTTCTTGATCTCTCTGCTGCCTTCGACACTGTTGACCACTCACTCCTGCTTGAATCACTTCACTCCCTGGGATTCCGGGACTCTGTCATCAACTGGTTCTCCTCCTACCTTTCTGACCACTCCTTCAATGTATCTCTTCCTAACTCCTCCCCCCTACCCCTCTCGGTCAAGGTTTCCCAAGGCTCTGTCCTTGGCCCTCTCCTCTTCTCTATCTACACCCAATCCCTAGGCAAAATCATTGCCTCCCACGGTTTCCAATACCACCTATACACTGATGACACTCAACTCTCTCTCTCCACTCCTTCCCTCTCCCCCTCTGTTCAAGCTCGTCTCACTAACTGTCTCTCTGATATCTCCGC
>QEPC01010507.1:1266636-1282488 GCA_003113815.1 Sphenodon punctatus | reverse complement strand
GTATTGAAATGTGTGAAAAGCTTCTATAAACAAAATGGTGCCTAGTTGTTGTTTGCTCACTGATGACAAGACTAGAGGTAATGGACGTAAATTAAAGGACAAAAAGGTTTAGGCTAAAATTAGGAAGAATTTTCTAACTATCAGAACAGTTCAGCGGTGGAATAATTTGCCAAGGGAGCTTGTGGAGGCCCATTACTGAGGCCTTTAAAAACAGGTATCACATGAATATCTCAGGGATGATGTAAGGCACAGTGGATCCTGCTTAATGGCAGAGGCTGGATTAGATAATATGTGGGTTTCCTTCCAGCCTTATGACTAAACCACCATGAGTTATTGGTACTTGCTGCACCACAAGTGTGTCTTTTATCTCCTTAGATAACGACTGACTCTACCTGCCGTAGTTATATGAGGAAAGGACCCCTCTATTTATCATCCCAGGAACAAGAATGTATTCCCAGAACAGAGTTTGCTACTGAGAAGCTGGTTTCCATCTCTACTCTGCAGACTTTAAATGGTTGCTCAGTCACCTCCATTTCTTCTTTCATGCTTGGGGTTGCCATCTCTTGCGGTTTGGCCCTGACACTTCTCTAGGCCAAAATGGGAGTGTCAGGGTCAAACCATGAGAAGTGGCAAGTCTGCTCATGCTCTGGTGTCCATTCTAGGCTCGGACCCAATGGAGCAAAGCATTTAAACCCAGTAACTAACAAATGCAGTCATTCACGCCAAGAGGGTGCTGTGTTGTGTCCATTCCTGTTCTTGAGAACCTGGAGCACTGCAGCATTTGCAAACTATAGCCCTCATCACTGATGTTGGAGGAACATAGCTTTCCAATCATTTTATACTGAACTCATTGCATGTATATACACAAATAGAGAGCCATTTTCTAGGGCAAATGAAGATGCAAGTGGATTGTGGATAGCAGTCTAAAGGTTTTCTGAAAAGAATGTGTGAAAGAAATGAGACAACACAGGGGGTAAAGCGATAATGGAGCTTTCTGGGTTCTCTAGGGAAGTGTGCACCTGTGCTAGCCAGCACACACACACACACACACACACTACCAGTTAGCTGCATGCTTCTGAGTGCCCCATACACTCTGGCACTACTGGGCATGCTTCATGCATGGTTTTTAAATGTTCACAAATGTATTCATTTTCTTACCAATTTGGGGCCTGACAAAAGCTCACTGAAGGCAGCAGAATCCTTTCTGTTGACTTCAACAAGCCCTTAAGTATGATCCTTTGATGGGCTAGTGTCCGCACACACTAGCAATTTTAGGGCAGATGCTAGTCCCCTGAGTCCCACTCCCAGCCCAGGGACTCTGGCCTCCCCACCCTAGTGGTCCCAGCATGCCCTGCCCCCCTCCCCCCCCCCAGCCTATAGACCACTCCGCAGTCCAGTACAAAAGCTGGTGATCCCGAGGCAATCTGTGAGCCAGGGATTCCCCACCTGCTTTAGTCACTAACTTGTAACTTGCACCTCAGCGAGTACTACCAATGTGCCATAGTCTGGATTCTCAAATGGTTTTCAGCACAATTTTGGAAGTTGGAGTGATTTTTTTTTTAAAAACAACCACCTGTTCCTGTATTTTTTGGCATGAACCACTGGCCATTTTTAAATTGCTAGCATAGCCTCCAGACAAAAAAGGTTCCCCACTCCTCATCTACAGGTAAGTCTAAAGTACTGCTGAGAGTTGCCAAAATAAATAAATAAAGACAACCTTTGAGGTAAAGGCTAGAAAATGACACCCCAAAGATGAACCTACCCCAAGGGATGTTCTACATTCAGGGCTCTTGGGCGGTGCCCTACAAAGCGCCATGGAGCTGTGCCGTTGCCACAGCCCCAAGTTACTATATTGACCTTATTGCTCCAGTGCTGCCATTACCCCTTCTCATGCAGCAGCAAACAATGAGCAACTAGCTCTTTGTGCGTGTGCAGGGCTGCCGAGTCCACAGAGAATTGCCTCGCAGCCGTTGTGCATGTGCAAACGGTGGGTACTTTTGGGCAGACACAGGAGCGGCCATCCCTGTGTCTGCTGCGGTGGCGGCAGGTTTACACGGAGCCCGCCACCGCTGCCTGTAGTCTGCCCATGCCCCCCCACCCCCACCCCTTGCCATAGAGCTGTGGGCAGTTCACCTGCAGCTCTATGGCTGCTGCTGGGGCAACCTGCAGCCGGGAGCGGAGCTGTGGTGGCCTGTCAGCCTTTAGGCAGACCGCTGCTCTGTGCCCCCGACCAGTGTTCCAGGTTCAGGCGGCCGGCTCTGGAATATTCCAGAGTACCGCAAGCGGAGCTGGCCCAAAGCAGGCAGCACCTGCTCTGCTCTGTCTCACTTCAGGGTGGCCTGCCTTTACACGGATGGGCCACCCAGAGGTGGGGCAGAGCAACAGAAGAGCAGGTGTCCGTTTAAAGGCACCCAGTGTTTCCTGTCTGTTGCCGCACATGCGTGAGGGGGCAATGGCGGCGGCACCATGGCAGATCAAGTTAGGTCCGTGATGTTAGCACTCCAGGGGCTGTGCTGACCAGGGGAGGGGGGACGAGGGAGTGACTTAGGCACAGAGCATGCGCGAGACGGAGAACAGCAATTTTGCCCATATTTTACCCCTCTCATTCATGCTCAGTTGTGTCTAGGGACAAGGGTAAAGCATGGACTGGAGAGCTTGCCCATGGTTTAGGGTGGCCATACCTCCCCTTTGAAAGAGGGTACTTATGAGAAATACATGTTGCTGGGCTGCATTAGTTCCAGTGCAGCCCTGCACCGTGTATTTTTCATATGCATCCTCTTTTAAAGAGAAGGCGTGGCCACCCTACCATGGATTTCAGTGAAGGAGTCTTAAGAAATTAGATAATTTCAGGGCCGATAGAGTCATCGTCCTAGCCAGTCAGGGCAAGAAAAAGGGCAAAGGGAAGGCAATGGGGGAGGCGGGGAGTCAGCCTCCTTATTTAAAAGCAGCAGCACATTCCCCCTTTCTGGTTAAATTGTTTCAACAGATCAGGTCAGATGAAGGGATACTCTTTATTACTTTTTTTTTCCAGGGGGAAGGAGGGTGGCTATTCCTACACGACTTCTCTTTTGGTGCCCTTTCCCAACAGCCTGCGGTGCGGGTGGGAGGGGGGTCTATTCCCTGCTTGATTATTTATTGTTTTGCTTTGTCCCTTTTTACAGCTGACTAAAAATTGTTTGGGGGAGCAATCCTAGTTTGGTTTTTAATCCGGAGCATGGGAGGAGTCCTTCCCTTCCTGCTTAATTTTTCATAAAAATAATATTTTTCATCATAATTCTCATAATAATAAAATTAAATTTAAAAATAAAATAAAAATAATAATAAAAGCTTTGCCCCTTTTAAAGCTGATTAAAAATTGTTCGGGGGAGAAATCCTGGTTTGGTTTTTAAACAAACTTGAAGCCTTGAGCTGCCAATGTGTTTTTCTAGCACCTGATCTACAGGAGCAAATGCTGGCTTTCCCCTTTTTGATTTCTTCACAGAGAGCTTTGCATTTTGCTCGCTATTGCATGCCATCACCATGTTGTAGCTTTACACTCTGCATACACTGGTTTTTCATTCGTTGTGTGTTCTGTGTGAAACTTTAAGGCTGGCCCCACCAACCTAAAAGTCCACCAGCCGCCACTGACCTACCTGAAAGTTCAGAGTGAGACAGAGTGTTGCAATCTTGCACCTTTATCTGCTTCCAGCATGCTCTAAGGGGGAACAAGCTGAATTGCTTTCAATGGGGAAAACACAGTGAACATGCTTTTCAGGTTACTGCGAAGTCTCTCACCAATGGGGGCGTAAGAGATGTAACGAACTAGGTCAGGATAAATAAATAAGAAGCGGGCCACAGTTTCCCCTTTTTATATGAATAAAAGTTTTATTGAACTTTAGACAATTAGAAAGATCAATGAAAGAGGAGCAACCAGTCTCATGAACGGGATCACCACCAGAGCTTTCCCAGTGCTGGGGTGTGGCTGCTGTAGGCAGTGTCCCTTCAAACGCTGTGGACGTTTGCTGTTGTTAGAAAAGCAGAGAACTATTTGTTTTCCCGACTATGGTTTTAAAAGCCACTCTCCTTCCCCCAGGTAGCGGAGGGAGAGACCGGCAGTGAACACACGAGGAAATAGACTGCTCCCTGTGAGCCACGGTGAAATCCAGCGGCTGTCTGTCTTGTCTGCCTGGTGTGCTCGGAGGTTTATGAGCAGAGCCAGGGGTGGGGATGGAGGACAATGGCGGGTTAGTTAAGCAAAGAAGGCACAGAATCTCAGCCAAGCTTTAAACAAGTGCAACCCAAAGGGCCCTCCCCACAGTGTCAGTGTGGGCTTGAAAGGTACGGACATGGCACAAGGCCCTCCAGCAGCATCTGTGCCAGTGTGGAAGGAAAAGCGGGGGGTGGAAGTGGAAGAGAAGATTAGTGGTTGATTTATACAGAACCCTTTTCCAGTGGGGGGTCAGGGGGAGCCACGGTGATAGCAGCCCCCTTTCGCAGTGCTAGGGTTTGACTGAGAGAACCTCGTTGTCAGTGCAGAAAGAAAGAAAGCCTCTAGTGCTTTCAAGGGGAGCATTCCCTTTAAGGATATCAGTGTGTCAGCAGTACACATGAGGCGTGTCGGGACAATGGGACATGGCCCCTTGGCGCTGCCTCCTTGAGGTATTAAGGACCCAGCCCCTCAGCCCTACCTCTGTTGGGCATCAGTACCCTTGAATGTTTCAGACCCTTAGCTTTTGATTAAGGCTATTTAGTTGCAAGAGAAAAACCTGCCAGAATGTCGACAAAATGTCACACTGGGCAGCAGCCGCAGCAGGGAGTCATGCGAACCTGCCACTTGGGTGCCCCGCAGAGCTGGCCATGGCACACGGAGAAAGGTCGAGAGATTACACTTGCCCCGTGGGACTATCCCCTCTGCTGCTCCCTCTTTCTCCCTGTTTTAAGCCTGAACACCCAGGAAGGGAAGATTCAATGTGATGTTTTAGTGTGAGGGCCATGCAGACCAACCCGGAGCAACCCTATAGGGAGACCCTACCATGCAAATGCCAAAGCTAAGCCCAGCTCTTTGAGAAATTTAAGCCACACGCCCTGAAAGACTGCAGCTCTTTCACAATGGAGGCGTTGGCTTCCCTCCCCCATGCCTCGCCTGAGAGAACTTCTGTCAGCATCAGCAGCATGTCTTCTTGCCAAGCAGCATGCCAGAGAATGATGCCTGGGTGGTAGCAGTTTCCATGGAAGTGACAGGGGCTCTGGAAGCATCCAGAATTAGGGCAGGGAACCATCCAGACTGAAGAGAGGGGGAAAACCGAGACACATAAATAAAGAAGAAAAAAGACAGTTTCCAGGCCCACCCAGCTCCCGCCCCCATTCCAGCTAGTGGTTATGTCTCTGCCTCTACCCTCTGGAATTGGCCTGGCTTGGCCAGGCTCTCATCGCTCGCCTTTGTGATTCCATTGCCCATGCTGTGCCTGGAGGCAGGGATAGGACCAGGAATGCCAAGGCTGCTGTGTTCCTCTCTCCTTCCACTCTACTCCAGCCTCACCCAGCTCTGCCACCTCTTTCAAATTCAACAGCAAAACCCCACAAACCCCAATCCCATATTAGGCAGAGATTAGAAACAAAGGGCATCATCCCGTGACACCCCATATGCCCCTCCCCCTGGCCTTGGCACATTGGCGAGATTCAGCCGCTCTGGAGGAGCCCCCTGAAATCCTGAGGGTGGGTGGAGGACCACCACACTGGCGGACACAGTCTAGTGTGTGGGAAAGGGCACCAGGGAAAGGCAGGTCTCCTGTTTCATCACATTTCAGGGAGTAGAAGGAGGGTCTCTTGGCCAGGTCTTTGCCCCACACAGTGTGACAGCTTCTCACTCTCCTTACTCCTGTGCTTGCTTCCTACACCAGGGAGCCCGCTCGACTCTGAGCGGGCACCATCACGGGCACAGCCCCTATCCTCTCCAGGGTCGCCTGGCTCACCGCGTAGGAGCGTGTGTGCTGGGGTCTCGGCTTCCAGCTCACTGAGCCATTGCTCCTGACCACCTCCTGTGGGGATGGCACTGTGTTGGCTGTCACCACCAGCGTCTTAGGTGGGGCTGGGGATGGGTGGCCTCCATTGGCATAGACTGGGCGGGCATTGCTGCTTCCAGTGCGGGAAAATGACTGGCGCACGTCATTGTTGAAGCGAGTAAAGGAGTCTGTGGCATGGTTGGCTTTGGGGTCATTCCAGTAACGACTGTTATATGTGTTGGAGGAGGTGAGGGTGTCATTCTCTGATGAGGAGGCGTCTGCGTGGAACGCTTTTGTGGTTGATGAGCATTTGGGTGGTAGGTCATCCTCCCTAGGGAGGAAGAAGGAGGTGATTAGGATCCTGTATACACATTCCCCAACCCCTTGTCCCATACCCGAATCCTCTCACTACATCACTTTACGAGGAAAAAGCAGGGTTGACGTTTCTCATGGGGCCATCTTGCCCTGCTCACGTCACCACCGTAGCACACATCCAAGTGCATGCTACCTGTCCCACATGCCATCATCATGTCACTGATGTAGTGAATACACCTTTAGTAGAGGGAGTTCTTATAAAGGCCCCGGGGTCCTGGACCCTGTGTGGGGCAGTTGGAATCATCAGTTATGTCAGTTAGAACTCAGGCCAATTATGTGAGTTGAAGCCTTCAGTCAATCTTAGCGCTACTTAATCAACATAGTTGAGATAAGTTTGTTGATTTGTATGTTTCTATATTCAATTAGCTATGAGGTATTTTGGTGGTTTGGTTTTTTAAAAATATTTTCGGCCGGGGGAATGATGCAGGGAATATACCTTTAAGAGAGGGAGCTCTTACAAAGGTTCCAAGGTTGTGTGTGACCAATTGGAATTGTTAGTTAGAACTAGGAGTCAGACAGGTCAGTTGTGTGAGTTAGAGAATAGATGTCTTCAATTTGTTGGTCAGCCTTTGTAAATATATCCAAATGTTACTTAATAAATATAGTTGTTCTGTTTATAAGAATGTGTCATAGAAACATCACTGAACAAGAGTAGAAAACGCAACTGGGAGACAGGTACCCTCAGGGGACACAATAAAAGGCTATCAATGAGCAATGTCTCTCTTATATTCCAAGAGATGGAGACAAAGCAGTTCAGATTATAGGTTTTAACGGGGAGAGCATGCAAGAACTCTCTGCGGCCATTTGGTATCAGGGACTAGGAGCCTCATTAATTCTAAACCTCTGATATATTTATTTATTTATTTTTAAAATTTCTTACCCCGCCCATCCTGCCACAGGCAGCTCTGGGCAGCTTACAATTCAACAATAAAAACACTTAAACCACTCAAAAACAAGGAGGAATTAAAATATCCCTAACCACCCACCACCCTAACCCATTACCCCCACCCTAGTCATCCTCACCAACAAAAGCCAGGTGGAACAGCAACGTCTTACAACAGCGTTGGAAAGAGGGAACATCCGGGGCCAAACAGGCCCCCAATGACCGCAGGGAGTCGATCCAGGACTCGGGGGGTGAGGTGGTCCTGCAAATAGGTTGGGCCAAGGTCGTTTATGGCTTTATAGGTAAGCACCAACACCTTGAATCGGGCCTGGAAGACTATAGGCAGCTAGTGCAGAGACCGAAGAATCGGTGTAATAAGTTCCCGGCGGCCCAGTCCCACCAGGAGATGGGCCACCGCGTTCTGCACCAGCGGCAGTCTCCAAACCATCACCATGGGTAGCCTCACGTAGAGTGCATTATATACCTTCATTCTCCCTAAATAATCACTGAGCATCCACCCCTTCCCTTGGGTAACGGGAAAGCTGAGATCTCCCAATTTTCAGAGCTCAAACCTCATCTGACCTCTGAGAATTCTGTCCCCTGCCCCATCCGTTAACTGCCCCCCATTCCCAGGTCACATCAACACCTTGCACACAAGTGCTCTCAGTGGCCCCTATGGGAACTTGCTGTCAGAGCAGGGGAGGGATAAATACAATCTCCCAGAGCCAGGAGAGTGCCAGTGAGACAGTGTCAGGTCAGGAGGGACCTGGTGAGAATGGGGCCTGCCCCCAGGACCTAGGGCAGGCCCCTTAGCCACTTGGCCATTAGAACTTCTTTGTGTGTTCACAAAAGTTGGGATTCATACTTGTCGATCTTCACTCACTCTTTGATTGGTTGACACCTAGCTGTCCACCCACTGGCTACCCTGGTCCATTTAAGGCTCCCACAAGAAACAGAAGTGTCTCAACAACAAGGAAATTCCAGTCTGTGGAAAGAGACCTTCCAGCGTTCTGTTCTCAGCGTCCTCTTTCCAGCTTTGCCCTGCTGGCTCCAGCCTGCCTGCCCTGACTAGTCTGACTTCCTGTTGTTTGACCCAGCTGGGCCTGCCTCTTGATAGACCTGCCTCCTGCCATACCCTATGGACCTGATACCAGACCCTGGCCTCCCATAATGGTACAGGCTAGGTCTTGACACACAGATCTGGAGTAACCTGAAATGAATGTCCATTTCTGTGCCTCTGCCCAACCTTATCTCATTGGGAATCTCTTCCTCCTCTTCTTCCTTGTGTTTGTTCTTCCAATAGAACAGTGCCACGGCTACCAGGACGATGCAGACAATGAGCACAACGGCCCCTGTGGCGACAGCCCCAGCAATCAGACCAATGCTCCGAGGATGTGCTGTGTGAGGCATTGAACAAACAAGGAGGGAAGGAATTCAGTCTTAGATTTTAAGAACTATGGGGAATGTCTAGTCAGACCTTCCATATAGCATATCAATGAAGCAATAACAGCTCAAAGTGGAGGGTGGATGTGGCTCCACTCCCAAAATTCCTCCAAGATGGCAGTGGCCTCAACCACTTGTTCAGCTGGGATGAAATTCAAATGCAGGTGGGGAGCACGCAGAGGGGAGCCCCTCGGTTTTTGAACTCGTGAGCCACTGTCACAAAGTGTGAATCGAATCAAGGCGACTGCTCTCCAAAACTCAGGAAGAGACATGCCCTTACCAAGCCCCCTGTTTTAGTCCCATGAAATAACTGTTTCAGTCTCCAGTTATTACTGTACCACACCTAATGACTTGTGCTTAGCAAAACCCACCACCTCCCTGGCAGTCTGTTCCAAGAGTTTCTCCCCATCCCTGATAGAAATGTGGGCCTTAGTTCTAATTTGAATTTGTCCGGCTTTAGCTTCCCATCATTTGTTCTTGTTATGCCTTCCTCTGCTAGATTAAAGAGCCCCTTAATACTCAATACTTTCTCTCCATGAAGGCACTTACACATCTTAATCAAGTCGTTTCTTAACCTTATTGATGAGCTAAACAGATCGACCTCTTTAAATCATTAGCGCTAAGACATGTTTTCCAGCCCCTGAATCACTTGTGTAGCTCCCCTCTCCAATTTCTCATCATCTTTTAAAGCTATGGATACCACAGTTCAATGCAGTTATCCCAGGAGCAGTCTCGCCAATGCTGCATACGGCAGTAAAACTGCTTACACCTACTCCTGCTCCCTGCAACCCAAACACTGCTAGAACACAAGTGGGCACTCCTGGTTAAAGTTGCAGAGGGAAGCGGGGACTCAGCAGCATCCCCATACCCATAGGCCAGGGCACAAGGGATACAGAGGAATGAGTGGGTTGGACCAGTAGATGCATGGCCAATCCAGTGGAGAAGAAATCTCATTGCAATGTACTCACGTGCAATCACCTGCACCTCCAGAAGGCAGGTGCTGGTCCCAATGGCATTAGAAGCCATACACTGGTAAAGTCCTGAAGAGAGAGTGCTGATATTTCGGAGAGTGACTGTGCCCTGGACTTGGTCTAGACAGACAGAGAGAAAAGAAGGATTTATTTCTTATAAAAACACCCGCCAGAAAACCTTGAAAAGGCAAATCCAGCAAGTAGTGAATTCTGGTGCAAGACTCTTAAGAGATAAACAAATTAGAAAATAACCTTGCAATTCAACCATCAAACACAGACAAGATTAGGGTTTAAGGAGCTTAAAGTGGACATTACTTTGCCTTCTTAAAGATAAATTTTTGTACATAAAAGCTTGTGACTGATATAATTTTATTTATTTATTTATTTATTTCCATTTATACCCCACCCTTCCCCAGAGGCTCAGGGCGGCTCATGATGGAGGAGAGTGAGGCAAAGCAAAGCAAGGGCCACCACACAGTGTTCTCTATGCATCTTTACTAGGAGAACGCAGTCCTGAGCTGCACTGCCCGCCCACTGCTATTCCACCCTCACACACAGCTCGGCCTCCGTGCCCCTCAATCCTTACCTGCAGCGCCCTTTCACAATTATTATTTGTTGTGAGGGTGGACTAGACAGGGGTGTAAAGTACTTTGAGTACTGAAAGTGCTATAGAAATGGTGAATACTAAAGATAATACAGGGTTGGCCAATGTAAACTACATTTTTGTTGGTTTCCAATTATTGTTTATTATTTTAAATTTCCTTTACAATGCCCTTGGATTTTCCAAGCATTTCAGAATCAGGAGTTTCTTATAAAAATTCTGGCCACAAACTTGCATTAAAGTTTCCAGGCAAGTGTAATTTAAGAAACATTTCTAGATTAAGAAATACACTATCATGAGAATGGCCACAAGAGGGCACCCAACACACGATGGGCTCTGATTATAGACTGCACTGATTAGGCCATGGCCCCTTTGCTAGCCATGAACGATTGTGCAGTGACTCAAGACAAGCTCAATAAGTGGGAACATCATCACTGGCAGCATAGGCCAGGCAAATATAAAACCCACTTGCGGAAGAGAAAGAGAAACAACCCAGCAGGCACCTTGTGTGGCTGTCGGGGGCAACCTGGGAGCATTGTCCAGCTTCTCCCAGAGGTACGTCGGCCGTGGGATCCCTTCTTCAGAATTGCAGGTCAGTGTGATGTCACTGCCAATGTCCAAGGAGCCCTGAATTCTGCATAGTGGGGCAGAAGGAGGAACTACAAAGAAAGAAGAGGGAAAGATGATAGCAAGTTAGCAAGTAGGGTCAACAAGAAGCAATTTCTTTGCCTACACCAAGAACCTGTAACTACAGACCCATACCAAGGAAAGCAGGGCACGCGGGGTGGGCAGTCAAGTATGGCTGAAAAGGAGTGAAAAGGCAGAATTAGCAAAGAGAAAGGGTTTGGGAGCAAGCACTAGGATACTGATTTGCAGAAAGACCAAGGTTAGAAGGGACCAACTAAAATATCTCCTCTGAGCCCGGCATACCACAGGCCACCAAATCGCATTTGACCCTACCAAGTCCCACTTTCCATTAGCATCTTCTGCAGGAAAGGGAAACAACGGCAGCTCCCTAACTGGGATGTGCATGACAAGGACAATTGTCAAATCCTCTTGGTGAGTGTGGGCTGAGGGTGTTGTAGGACAGTATAGCACTGCCTGGCTAAGGAGATTACTGAGGGCTTAGAAATCCCTCACATACACTCACTACAGGCAAGGAACAGAAAATGGAATTGGTGGACGACAGGGGATGTTCATAATATAGATCGCACCTTTTTAAACATTTTGAGTCCCCCTCACCTCGTCAGTTTGTCACATTAGTACAGGCTCTCCCAAATGTATGGTGTACAAATTACTTGCCGAAAATGCAGGTTCTTCATATCTGTAGTGTAGCACCCTATTGTATGTGAGGAATATGTCTGTACTTGTTAGATGTGTTTTTAAAAAAAAAATTTTTTTCATTTTCAAATCTTTCTGTGGCTTTGAAGAGCAGCTGTGGTGTAGGTGGTCAGGAGAGATCTGCATAGGGTGCAAAGACTGTGTGTGTATGGGAGGGATCTGGGCACAGCAGAGAGGAAAGATAGGGGAGTAAGAGGCAAAAAAGTAGAGGCTACTTGGAGGCAATATAGACAGGAGGGCGAGAGAGAGAGAGGTAAGGGAAAGCAAGGCAAGCAGTGAACCTAGTGACCAGCATGTACTCAATGATTTTGTTGGAGAAGCAAACACATGGATGTGACATCACGCATGGTAAATATCCCTTTGCCCAATCGTTGCAGATTGTCACATTCTTGATTACGCCTTTCTCCCTTTGACATTCTTTATGGACAGTCCCACAAGTCAACTCCATTGCCTTGTTGCTATGTAGGGAACACCTTTCCCCCTTTATACACCCACCCCAAAGACATCCTGATCACCTATATACCCCAGCCCCAAAGTGCTCACAACTGCCAATACATACACATGCTCATGTCTCCCCCTCATTCCTCACTATCGGCACCCACTCTACTACAACTCGTCCTCAATATTTGGTCTTCCCAGAAACCCCACAGGCAGACAGGCCTTCTTGTTTCCCCATCACAAGAACCCTTCCTCTCTTTCCTCCCAGCTCCCAATACACACAGAGAGAAGTCTGTTGTCTTGCTAATCCACACACCCAAGACAGTAAGTCCGATGACTCCAATGTTCCGGCCACCTCGGTCTGGAAGGTTGTTGACCAAACACTGGTATGTGCCAGTGTCTGAAAGCTGAGTATTGTTAATGAAGATGGAGGCACTGGTGGTTGGCATTGTCACAGCAAACCCCACTCGCCCATAGAACTGGGGTGCACCACCAAAGATCTGCCCCCCTTGGTAGAGAATAACCTGGGAAAGAGAGAGAACGAGAAGAACAATTAATGAGAAGCATGCAACATTCATGTTACAATCATAAAGCCTTATATAAACAGACTGGGCCCTGCATATTCAAAGGACTCCCTCCTCCCCTAGGTTCCTTCCCAATCCCTAAGGTCAGCTGGGGGTTCCCTCTTGCAAGTTTAATCAGAGTGCCGAGTCTGTACCGCAAGAACATGCAGAACAGTGTTCTCAGTAGCTGCTTTGCAGCTATGGAGCTCCCTTCCCCCGGAGGTTCAACCAAACACCTATATACCCCAACAATGTAAGTCCTAATTATTTGGCCATGGCTTGCTTGCCATGGTCATCAGCATACCCTTGGTACTCAAATCTGTGTCCACAACTGGTGGATACTGATTGTCACATGACATTTCAGATCCAAGAGGGGTGGACTCTTAGGGGATCTCTGTGGCTCTCTGAACTGTGGCACCAACTGCTTTGTAGGAAACATGCACTGGTGCATGAGCAGCCAAGGTCACTTTGGATTTGAGACTGCTCATTCTAATCACTGCAATCATTCTCAGGGGATAAAACAGTAATGTAGCCCTCTGTAACCAGTAGCGCTGTTCAGAAATTCATGATAAAACATTCCCTTGATAGAAAATGTGTTTTTTTGTGAAAAGAAAAGTATTTGTGGGAAAAGATCATTTCTAATGGAATTGTCTGGAGGAAATATTTTGATTCGACTCTACCTAAAATGCAAATGTATAACCGCCAGTTACACATCAGCTTTCAGTTTCTTTGAAAACACAGTTCCCTAAGAAGTAAGGTGCTGCTTTGGGAGTATGGCACAGAGAGGAGAACTACAAGCCCCATGATGCACTGTAGTTGCTCCACAGCACACCCAAAATTTAACACACTTAAGAAACCATCACTGGACGCAGACTCCCCAGTCAGCTATTGGCCTGTCTCTCCCTCTCTTTTTTTTTTCTCAATCCTTTATTGAAGACAATGTAATTACATTCGCTTTCCATTTTACAGATCCTGTAGTACAGGGCTCGTTTGGACCAGGCCCCATACAGAGAACCATATAAGTAGATTGGTTTAACAATGGAAAAGGAACCTTTGATCGTGAGACAGTGGCATTCTGCTTCTCATTGTCTCCAACAATAGGTGGTTGTTTATCAACCTCAATTTATACAGTATATCAGGGGGGAAAAGGAATATACAAACTAGGCTGGATCGTGGCCTTAATATAACCATAACAAACAGCTGGCTGGCCTGTCCATCTATTACAACTTGTCTCTAACCCTGCCTTTTTAGGGAAGGTTATTAAATGGGTGGTTGCACTACAGCTCCAGGCTCATCACGATGCTGTCAGATTCTTGGACCCATTTCAGTTGGGCTTTTGTCCTGAGTATGGCATGGAGATTGCGCTTGTGGCCTTGGTCGATGACCTGCATCTGGAGATTGACAAGAGAAATTCTACCCTGTTCATCTTGTTAAATCTTTCTGAGGCCTTTGATACCACTGATCACGAGGTGTTGACGTGATTGTCAGACCTGGTGGGGGTACGTGGGACTGCTCGAGTGGTTCCGCTCCTTCTTGTCAGGGAGATCCCAGAGAATGGTGACGATCAATTGCTCATCATCCTCTCGGGACCTTCCATGCAGGATCCCATAAGGTTCTATTCTGTCTCCCCTCTTGTTCAACATCTATGAGCCGTTGGGTGAGGTCATTCAGCGGTTTGGGGTGAGGTGCCTTCAGCATGCTGATGACACTCAGCTCTGCCTCTCTTTTTTCATCCGACCTAGATCCTGCAGTCTCAGTATTTACCCGATGTCTGGATGCTGTAGTCGGGAACTGGATGAGGGTGAGCCGATTGAAACTGAATCCAGACAAGACAGGTGATGATGGCTGGCTGCCCATGTGACCTAGAAGGAATTGGGACTCCTCTTATTGATGGAGTCTGGCCCCCTCTGATCCACCAGGTTTGCAGCCTTGGAGTGCTCCTGGATCCACTGCTGCACATGGATTGTCAGGCTGCGACAGTGGACAGAAGCGCTTTTCACCGTCCATTTGGTAAGGAGGCTGCGACCTTTTCTTTCTGATTTGGATTTGACCACCATCATCCATGCTTTCATCAAGTCGTCTCTAGATTATGCAATGCGCTCTACATGGGGCTGCCCTTGATGACTGTTCAGAAGCTGAAGCTGGTGCAGAATGCGGCGGCTCGCGTCCTTTTGCGGGTGAGGTGCCGGGAGCACATTACACTGGTGCTCTGTAGTCTGCACTGGCTGCCTATAGCTTTCTAAGCACAATTCAAGGTGCTGGTTTTGACCTTTAAAGCCTTAAACAGTCTGGGCCCCACATATCTGAAAGACTGCCTGTCCTTCCCTGCCCCTGCGATTGGCCGGGAGTGCCTCCCTGTGGGTAGTGTCGGTCAGTCTTGTTTATATAAAACAAGGGCTCTCAGGGCGGCGTCCTCGGTTGCTGCCCAATGCTTTGGAATTCCCTTCCCCTGGAGGTTGGTTTGAGCCCGAGTGACTTCTGGAGGTGGTGTAAGACATTTTTATTTAAAAAGGCATTTGATGGATGGGGATAAATTGAGGATTGGGATGGTTTAGGGGTTTGTGAATGGAGTGGTGGTATCTGGTGGGTTTGTGGGGGTTTGTGCTAGGGTTGGGGTGGTTTTAGAGTTTTTTGTATTTTAAATGTTTTTATTATTTTTTAAGCTGCCCTGAGCCTCTGGGAAGGGCGGCATAGAAATGTAAATAAATAAATAAATACAAATAGCTAGAATTTTTTTCCAAAAGGTTCTGTGGGAATAAAATTCCATTTTTTTCAAAGCAGCCCATATAACCAGACAGTTTTATGACTTCAGTGACACAGACTAAGAAAAATGAACATTCTTTAGTGACAGATCCCCTAGTTCATGGCTGCATATACCCATCACTGAAATATTATTATGATTATTATTATTATAATAAACATTTATATAGCACCAGTCGTGTGGCCTGGTGCTGTACAGAACATAGAATTAGACGTGGTCCCTACCTGTGGCTTACAATCTAAAAGACAAAAAGGTGGGGGAGACAGGGAGAGGGGACAGTGGGAGAGACAGGGGAGAAGACAAACAAACATTCAAGCAGATGCGAAGTCTCAGGTGCATATGCTTGGCTTGGTTTACAGAGAGGTTGGTGGCAGCAGTCAGCAGAGGAGGGCCGACAGTAAGAGTAAGGGGAAAGACTAGCAGGCATTGGGAAAGGCAGCAAGGAAAAGGTGGGTTTTGAGGAGGGATTTGAAGGAGCGGAGGGAGGAGGCAAGG
>QEPC01010507.1:1205077-1264619 GCA_003113815.1 Sphenodon punctatus | reverse complement strand
GTGGGAGAGGCTGAAGGAGGCAAGGAAGTGATCAGATTTAGGGCAGGGGTCATAGGAGAGGTCAGCAAGAGAACAGTTTCGTGAGAAGATGAGGTCGAGGGAGTGGCCGTCAGTGTGAGTGGGAGAGTCGGTCCAGAGTCGGAGATCAAAGGAGGTAGTCAGAGAGAGAAAGCGGGAGATAGAGGGAGTGTCGACGTGAATGTTGAAATCACCAAGAATGAGATACTTGAGGAAGCAGCTTGCCTGAGAAAAGTGGATCTCAAGGCAATCATTTTTTTGGTGTTCCCCAACAGCTAGTTGGAGAACAGGATGTGTGTGTTTTAATAGTGTTTTAAATTCTATTATTACTGTTTTAAATTGTTTTAATATGTTGTTAGCCGCCCCGAGATGCTTTTAGCAGGAGGGGGTGGCATACACATTTGGTTTTAGACTATATGGTCCAAGAGGGCATCCTAGTAGTCCTCAAAAGGAACTACTAGGCCAAACACAGTAGCGTTGGGAGAGAATATTTATTTATTTCATTATATTTCTACCCCGCACCCTCCTACTCACAGAGCAGCTCAGGGCAGCTTACAATATGGGTTCACTTCTTTCTTACGAAGTGTTCTTCAGAATGAAACATTTGGAAAAGTTCACTGTAAGAAAATCAGTCACCCGAGTACACCTGGCTGGGGAAACCTCCAACCTAGGAGTCTGAGAACCTCACACTACATTGTCCACATGTGCAAGGATAAAGGCAGAAACAATGGTTTCCTAAAAAGGTGGAGCAGAGAGATTTAGAGAAGACCAGGGTACTGCAACAACATGGGGAAGCATACTGGGCAACAGGGCCTGCAGTCCAGAAACCACTTAGTCAAGAGTAGCCTTACTGAAATCAATAAGCCTGTTCTTGAGGAAGTGAGTTTCAGCTTTTCAGCCAGGGTGACAACTGGGGGCGCAAGAACATATAAAGGAGCAGAGCCAATTTTGGTTACAAAAGACCAGAAGTAGATTGGATGACTATTTATAACACCAAACAAAATCTATCAATGAGTTTCAATCTTGGCTTGCAGCACCTCCTCCCTATATTAGTCTTGGGCCTTCACAGAACAGCATAATACGCCATTTGATAATGTGGTAGGAGCTGGAGATTCTCGTGCAAGACAAGCTGCTGCATAGAACCCAGTAGGGTCATGAGTCCATAAGCTAACCTGTGCACATGCCCTTTCCCCAGTGGTGTGTGATGGAACAAAGTAAAAGAGATCGCTTGGTATTGTAGTAAACACTGGTACCTGTTCAGGTTGGTTGGCATTGGAAAGTGGGATGACCATCCAGATGACGTTAAGGTTAGTGAGGGCAGCGCTGGTGGTGAAGGTACAGGGCAGGACTGCTGTCCGACCCCGAGCAACTTGGACATTCCCTGAACTCACTGACACCTCCAAGGGGCTAACCAAACCTGTAAAGCAAAGAACACAAAGTTCAGTCATTCACCCCTTTCCATGAACTCTTTCAACACAAGCACCATGCAAGTGCTGCACACCAACAGTGTTGCACCATATCCAAAGAGTCACTGTCCAATCACCACAGGCCAAAGAGGAGTACAGGCTTTCCTCTATATAAGCAGAGGAAAATTGTGGCCATCTTCACTGAGGATGCCCTGACTTCACTTCCTTTGGAAATTCACGCGTGATGGCAGTCATCTTGAAAAAGCTGTAAGCTTCAAACGAGAAAAACTGTTGTTCTTGATATCAGGAGCAGTTGTTAAAAGTAAAAAACACTTAAGAGAATTGCAGTGGGCAACCTGGAAACCACCCAAGAAGTATGGTTCCTTGTTGGCATAAGTGCTTTAATAAGGAACTGGGAGAGAAACTTGTGTTAAAAGAAGCATAAAATTATCTCCCATGGGTGGAAAAGAGAATATGAACCGGTATGTTTTAGTGATATCTTATTTGCAATGGGGCAGAATCTGGTTAAAAATAATATTTTTTTCAAAACTTCCATGTGCTTTGATATCTGACAGTATCAAACATTGCAAACATCGCACACAGTAAACATTGGAAGAATGATTAAAATCGAGCTGGGGAAATCAGCCACAGTTATCAGCCATGATGCCACCAGTATGCTGACAACACCAGTTCTCTGTCTCCACATTATGGACAGTCCTGCCACCTTGTTGTCCTTAAATCTAACAGAACTTGGAGCCTGAAGTAATGACTGCTCAAACACAGCCTAGGAAAGACAGTGGGAGTTTTGGTAGCAAACAAAAGTATACAGCCTGAGGAGTTACAGGGAGGCTATTTATTTATTTATTTATTCATTCATTCCAATTTTACCTCACCCTTCCTGGATGGCTCAGGGCAGCTTACAAACATATAACACACTATATTAAAAATATATAAACCTCAACAACCCTCTCCAACCCCACCCTCACCCCAAAAATGTTCTCCCAACCCTCAATCCCACCCAAAACCTCCCAACTCCTATTTAATATCACCACCTACCCACCCACCCCACCACCTCATATCGCCTCATATCCTCACCACACGGACCAGTCAGCCATCATTCTCAATATAACCAAGTCAAGCGCGTGCACCTGAGACTTCGCATCTTTGTGACTGTTACAGCCCTTGTCTCTCCCTCTGTTCCCCTTCGTCTCCCAGATTGTAAGTCCTAAGGCAGGGACCATGTCTATTCCATTACTTTGTTAAGCGCCAAGTACATTGCTGGTGCTATATAAATGCTTGCTAATAATAATAATAGAGCTGGGCGTCTATCGTCAGCAACAGCATAACCTCAATCTCATTTGGCATTTGGCTTCCCATGGTTGAGGTATAGGCAAATTAGGATCTTCCTGAACTCCTAACTTGCTTAAAGATGGACACATAGACCATACCTAGAGTGCCAAACCTCATTCTACTTAGACTGGCCAACAAAACACAGTTGTTCAGTATGTTATTTAGCCACAATGATCCACACCTTCCCCCACAAAACTGGGCTGAGATGCAATCTGACTGTGCCACTATCTACTTGCTGAGTGTTTTGGGTATACATATACACTTTAGCCTCAATGACATGTCTAGGGAATGCTCTCATTCCTTTTTAGTGATGCCAGATGCCCACTAAAGCATGGAAATTGCAAGTTTATGCTTCTGCCATAACTCATGTACCATGTAAGCAGAGATGTTGTACAGTCTCGCATATAGTGCTTGCTTATAACATAGGCTCCATGCAGCCACACTTTGCCTTTATGCATGTTTTCTGCAACCATGGAAGTCATTATAAAGGGGAGGCACATCGCACTAACTTTCAGGTGAGAGAGGATGGACACAAAGCTACCCACTCCTCATGGGAAGGCTGAATTTCCCCTGCACTCGTTGAGTGTCTATGTGTGTGCATGTGTGAGCACTTGCACATGCAAGAGAGATTGTAATATTGTGCCCCCCCCCCCCCCCCGGAGGAAGAGCAAGTGTAGTATAGTGACCGGTGGGGGAAGGAGGGAGAAGAAGGGTGGTAATTGGCAGGAAAGGCACTGGCAGAGCTTTTGGGGTGGGACGTTAAGGGTTAGACATCCTCCCTCAAAACTGGGGCCAAAGTTACGAGAAATCTTTCTAGTGCTGACAGTTTATTAGTGTGAATAAAATCAGCACAAAATTAATTTTCACCTGACTGTTCAAATCACACTTGTTATAATGTGTGTACAATGTGAGCTTTAGGGGAAGTGTAGGGTAAAATTTAAATAAATAAATAAATATGGCCAGAAGGTACATCTCAAGATCAGCTAGTCATCTCCCGTGTAAGATTAACATAATCCATCCCTGGCAGAACAATTACCCAACCGATCGTAGGGTTCCAATGATGGAGAATTCACAACTACCATTGGTAGTTTGTTGGAAAACGGCTGAATTTTTCCTCTTTAATTTGAAACTTCTGTCATCCCCTCATTGGCCACAGGGAACAATTGATTGTCCTTTTGCTTATAAAAGCTGTTTCCATATTTGAAGTCTGGCATCATACCCTCCTTCCTAGTCTTCTCTTTTCAAGAAAAAACATGTCCGTTTTTTTCAGCCTGTCCTCATAGTTCTTGCTTCCTAAACTCGGCTTACATCAACTTTGTTGCTTCTCTCTGAATCTACTTGGCAATTTCTTTCTTAAGGCATGGTGCCCCATAGACCAAGCACAATACTCCTGCTAAGGCCTGACCAATGCTGAGGAGAGCAGACCTATTATGTCCCATACAATGATTCTGTTAAAACAACCCAGGGAGACACGTGCCTATTTTGCAATAGCCTCACAATTGGTATATATTCAATTTGTGATCTACTAAACCCCACATCCATCTGTGCAGCATTACTACCTAGCCAATCACCCCTCCATCTGTGTGATTTTTCTTTCCTCTGTTTAATACTGTACATCTGCTGGTACTGATTTCAAAGCAATTTTCCAATGAATCAGGATCACTTTGAATTCTAATTCTGTCCTCCAAAGTTTTTGCAACCCCCTTCCAGCCTTGATAAGTACACTCCCTACTCCTTCATTCAAGTCATTAATTTAAAATAATTAACAGCACCAGCCCAGGCCAGACTCCTACAGGATGCCATTTGTTAGCTTCTCCCCAGTTTGGTTCTTTACTCTTTGAGTCATTAATGGATTGTTGTCAAATTAGATTAAGGAACTGTTGTCAATTAAAAATAAATTAACGACTATCATATGACTTCTGTAACTGTAGCTCTCATAGGGCTTACTATTGAGAGTGGGATGCCCGAAAGATAACAAAAATGAGGAGAGTAAAGGCTGAGTCGAGAGCCAGAATGAATGCAGCAGCAGAATTGCAGCAGAAGAGGACCTAGCAGCTCAAGGAATGGATAGCAGATATTCTTGAATAGACACCAACATACAGGCTCAAATAATCAATCACAGAATCACAGAGTTGGACGGTACATCAGAGGTCATCTAGTCCAACCCTTTTTTCAATGCAGGAAATTCAGAGCTACCGCATCCCTGACAGATGGCTGTCCAGCCTCTGTTTCAAAACTTCCAGTAAAGGAGAGCCCACTAACTCCCCAGGCAATTTGTTCCATTGTCATACAGCTCTTACCATTAGGAAGTTCTTCCTAACATTTAAACAAAATCTGCTTTCTTGTAATTTGAGCTCTTTGTTTCTAGTCTTGCTCTCAGGGACAACAGAGAACAAATCCCTTCAGGTATTTGAACTCATCACTGTCCTCTTAGTCTTCTCTTTCCTTTTCTAGGATAAACATACCCAGTTCCTTCAACCTTTCTTCATAGGACTTGATTTCCAGACCCCTGATCATCTTTAGTTGCCCTCCTCTGAAACCATTCCAATTTTCAATGTCCTTCATAAATCGAGGCACCCAGAGCTGGACACAGTAGTCCAGATGAGGTCTGACCAGCACAGAATAGAGTGGAATTATTACTTCTTGTGACTTGGAAACGATGCTTCTGTTAATGCAGCCTAAAACTGCATTAGCCTGTTTTGCAGCTGCATCACACTGCTGACTCCTGTTCAGTTCAAAGTCAAAGTAAAAACTGCACCACAGCTATTCGTTCCCAGTTCCTTATTCAAAGTTTGATCCTTTAGAAATGTGAATAAGGAATAAATAAGGAACTGGGACTGAATAAGGAACTGGGAATAAGGAACCAACTTCAGTCCCATTCAATAAGCTCATTGGGCAACCACATCTGTTTCTTTAGATGGCTCCCATTTTTCTCTCTCATGAAGGAACAAGAGAAATAAGGGCAGTGCTACTGCCCTTACTGATGATGCCCCCAAACCAGGCCTCTAAATCTGTGGTCTCCATTCCCTGTGAAAGAGAAAGAGGACCCTCAGGGCTGTGCAGAAAGGACTGTTCCCTGAGAGTCTAGAGGGGGTGTGGTTAATGGGGAGCAAGTGAGAGCTGGATGAGATGGTCAGAACTGATTGGGCAGAAGTTGGAGAGAGAGGCTGAGCTCCCAGAAAGATCTAGAAATCTCCAGCAGACCAGGCACCTCTCCCACACCAACAGAGGGGAAGGAGGCTAGTCTCAAGAAAAACCAGGGCTAGGCACTGGGCAGGGGCAGTAAGAATCCCACCAGAGAGGAAACTGCTTATCCACTGCAGTCTGAGAAGGCAGTTGGACCTTAGGGAGTACTGTGACCTGCAAGGGAGGACACTAAGGCTGAAACAAAATCTCGGTAAACTGAGTAATCTCCTCAAAATTCTGGTGCTCGGTCCATCTGGGGACGAATCGAGCACCGGGAAGTGCTCACAGAATTCTCAGCGAACAAAAAATGAGGTTTTTTTAAAAAACAACAACTGACAAGCACTAGGAGAGGGGTACCCTCTGAATGCTCCCAGCCCTTTCAAAGCCTACTTTGGGAGGGTAGAGCTCAAATCCTCGGGTACTTGCTCCTGTTTTACCACCTCTAGAGCCTGAAGGAGAAACTGTAGTTCAGTTAGCCCTACTGCAGTCATTCCCAACCTTTTTAACAGGGATACTTAAATATATTATTTGTTTCTGTTCCATAAGATACTCACTTCAAAAATTTCATTCCAGTTATTTCATTCCAGTTATTTGGTTACTTAGGTATTTGGGTTATTTCATTTTGACTATTGCACAAATCACACTAATAGGGCTGAAGCCATGTTACTAAAATAACTGAAACAAAATGTCATCATAAACAAAAAAACTGAAGTGACCAAAATACCAAACATAAATGAGAAAAACAAAAAAAAATATTCAGATGAATGAATCATTCTGGGTGTGGCTATTATCTGGCTATTCCGAGGGCTATCTGAATATGCAAATAAATATTCACAAACAGTGAATAGCCCTGGGCCATGAAGGAGGATGAGACGGGGGTGACCACGGCTGCTGCTGAAGCTAGTTCTAGGTGCCTGCTGGTCTTTTCAATAAGGGTGATTTCAGACGTGACAGGCGGCAGCATTGACCCCGGGCCGTGGGGTGGTTCGGACTACGGCCAGGGGTGAAGGTGACCGCCAAACCACAGCCCGTGGTGAAAGCGGCCGCCCATCACGTCTAAAGCGGCACACTCACACCCGGAGGGGGCGGGGCTGTGCAGCACAGCGCGCGGCTGCACGGCCCTGCCCCCTGCGTTCCCCGGCGGCCCTCTCCCCTCCCGACGCCACAACCACAGGCGGGGGTGGAATCCATTGATTGCGGTGAATGGTAAGTAAACAGAAGTTACTTTCTGTTCACCACAGCCGTGGTGGCCTTTCACCACACTTCTCGACCTCCTCGCGTCCGGAGGTCCAGAAGCGTGGTGAATGCAAACATGGGCCGCGTTTGACTGTGGTTCACATCTGGCGGCAAGCCAACAGACGTTCACCACAGTCAAATGTGGCCAGTGTTTGACTGTGGTTCAGGCGGGGTGAATTTCAGACTCGTAACGTCTGAAATCACCCTGAGTTGCCACCACCTTTGCCCTGCAGGGTGACCAAGAGCTGCAGCGGCAGGAACCACTCTCTGGCCAACTGATGACACAGCATCTCCTCATGTTGCTGCCACTTCCAGAACTCTGGCCCCAGTAAACTCTCTCCCTGCTTTCCTCCCCAACATCTTGCCCATAGCTGCTTAACCACATCCAGTGATCCAGTTACACATGCAATTCAACACAAGCTCAACATGTGTGCATAAGAGAAAAGACTCAATTAAAAAGCATGTAATTAGGAAGCTTTTCACTCCTCTTTATCAAAATTCTAAAGCTAGATGAAAATGAACGATATTCAATTGCAACCGAGTTAAAACAAATAAAAGGAAGTACTTTTTCACTCAATGCACAATTAACTGTGGAACTCATCACCATGGGATGTTGTGAAGACAAATAGCATAACAGACTTCAAAAAAGGATTTGATAAGTTCTTTGGGGACAGGTCCATAAATGGCTTTTAGTCAAGATGATTGGAGAATGAGACCACTGACTATGAAACTTGTGTACACTTCTCTAAAGCAACCAAGTCTGGCCACTGTCAGAGACAAGATGCTGGGCTAGATAGTCCATTCTGACCCAGTATGATATTTTAATGTTCTTCTTAGTTCTTTACTATCATTTTAGAAAAGGATGCTGGGTTCTAGTTGAGACCCAAGTATTTTTCTCTTATCTAAAGCCCAATTCTGAGCTTGTATATGCCGAAGCAAGGTGAATACATGCATGGATGCACTAACCACCATCCCATCCCCTTCAACATCCCTATCAAGCCACCAAACATCCTACTCCCAGACGCAGACTGCTACCTCGCGCTACATTCTGGGACTCCCCATCGCCTTGAGTAATCCAGTGCTGACAGCTGCTCTCTGGCCCTTGGTGTGTATGATGCAGGAGGCAAATAAAAGACAGAGATTTGTGTTGCTAAGCTAAGTGGCACCTGCAGGGCTACAACTGGGAAAAACACACAGAACAGCTTCTGACAAGTTCTTAGCAAAGGCGACAAGGGACTTGGGAGACTGAGCATATGCAGAGTTATCCTGCCCCAATGTAAATATAGAGAGAGAGTGAGGGAGAAAGAGAGAGAGAGAGAGAGAGAGCACCAGGGGGGCATCACTACAAAGTGACTTTTCTGCAGGGGAGACAGTCGAATGCTGAGAGAGAGAGAGAGAGAGACAGAGAGAGAGCAAAGATCAAATTCTCTTTACAAGCTCTTCACTCTACGGTCCCGCTTATTTCTATCTCCGACAACTAGAAATATATTTCTATTATTTATAGTGAATAAATAATAGTTATAATCCCTTATCAATACACACACAAATTCAGAAATACAAAGACCCCCTTGACACAGATACATTCACACACACACACACACACACACACACACACACCAAGCATAGTCACCCCACCTTGAGCAACATACATGAACAGAATACTGAGCGTATGAATTTAAACATTCAAAAGTCAAGAAATTAAGATGAGGTTTCCGAATCAAGACAGAGATTAGAGATAGGGTGAGATATAAATTCAAATTAATTAATTCATTAATTATTCTCTTGTTTGATGCCCTTCCTGTCCCTTCCATCACTTTGCTTCATCTCGTCTCTTCCACTTGCCCCCCCTCCCCGCTTCCCCAACCTTTGCTCTTTCTGTGACTTTCAATCCATTGACCCTCTTGACTTTACTTCCTCCCTCTCCCCATCTCTCTCCTCTACCACCTGCTCAGACTCTGCTGTCTCCACTTTCATCCTTGACTCCCTTGCTCCCCTCTTGAGCTGTCCTGTCTGTTGCATAAACCCCTGTCCTTGGCTCACTCCTACCATCCACCACCTCTGATCCTGTTCTTGGGCTGCTGAGCACCTCTGGCGGAAGTTTTGTGAGTTCGCTGACTTCCTTCACTTTACGTCTGCTTTTCTGCATTTAGTGATGCCCTTTCCCTGGTAAAATACCTCTATTACTCCAGGTTAACCGAATCTCACTCCTGCAACCCCAGCTGTCTCTTCTCAACATTTGCTTCTTTCTGAAGCCTCACTGTTCTCGTCCCCCTCCCCCTTCCTCTCTCTCTGCACACGATGTTCTCTCCTTCTTCAGCAACAAGATAAACTGCACCTTGCTATTGCTTTCAACCCTCTCCCTCCACCACTTCCTTCCCTGTCTGCTACTCCACCCTCCCTCCCTCTTCTCCCACCCTTCCCTCCCTCCACCACTTCCTTCCCTGCTATCCCCCTCCTGCCTCTCTCCTCCTCCTTCAGTTTCCCTTAATGAGGTCACCAATGATGTTCTCTTACCGAAGACTAAGGGCTTCTGCACCATTCTTGTCCTCCTTGATATTTCTGCCACTTTTGACAGTGTCGACCATGGCCTACTCCTGGATTTGTTACACTCCCTTCATTTCTGGGACTCTGTTCTCGACTGGTTCTCTTCATATCTCTTGAACCACTCCTTCAGTGTTTTGCTTGTTGGTACCTCCTCTACGTTGCTTCCCCTCTTTATAGGAATTCCTCAAGGCTCTGTCCTGGGCCCTTTTCCCTTCTCCCTTTACACCCTTTCTCTGGATAAATTCATTGAATCCCATGGCTTCCAGTATCACCTGCATGCTAATGCCTGTCGCCTTACCGGCTCTCCCCGAAGGGGAACAGCTCGGGGGTGGCAGCTGTTGTTCCTCTCCCGCTTGTGCTGTGAGAAGGCATGTGTGGGGGCGGGCGCACGGCAGGGAGAGAAGCGGCGTGAAGCGAGCTCTCGCAAGAGCGGGAGCTCGCGGCTGCCATCTTGTACCTGGGGCGATTTAGGCATTCGCGCCCAGGCACCGACGGTGAAGCACCCTCCCACCCACCCTTGAATACTGTGGGTTTCACTGGTTGCTGAATTTGAGTTCAGAGCCGGGAAGGAATTTTGACATCAGGATAATTGGCTGAAATTCTGGTGTTTTTTCGCCTTCCTCACAGTGTCGATTGGTAAGCAGAAGGGGGGGAAGGGGTCAGTAATTTTCTAACGTTGCACCGCAGGGGTCCTGCGAGTTAGACAGTTAGGGGTAGGGATAGTCTGCTGCCAGGTCATCTCCTTAAGAGATGGGGAACACCCGAATGCTAGAGCTTGACCGGCCAGCATCGCGGTGGACCCAGGAAAGGGGTGGGGGCCGGTCGAAGGGCCCCAGGACAGGGGCGGTCCAGGGTCATCACCGGCTCCCCTCAATTCCTTCCTCGGGTCACGGTAGGAATGGCCTCCTGATCCGGCCGGGGGCGGCCCGACAGGTGTGACATTGCAGCAGCTATAGTTAATATTGTTGCGGTACTGAGGGACATCAGACCGCCTTTAGTTTACTCTACCCAAGTTATACGTTAGAGTTAGGTTTGGCAGGACCTGGAGGGGCATAGCCCCCTCCCCCCCGACAAGGCTAATAAAATTTTGGTGCGGCCTTATTTTATCCACAAAACAGTGTCACGTGTCTTCTTTCAGGGTGGGGGAACAATGACATACAACTCTCTCTCTCTACTCCCGCACTCTCCCCCTCCAACCAAGTTTTGTATAGCTGACTGTCTCTCTGACTGTCTTGCCGCCAACTCAAGCTTAATATGGCCAAAACTAAACTCCTCATTTCCCCCCCAAAATATTTCCCTCCTACTTCCCTCTCAATTCCCACTGAGGGAGTCAACATCCCTCAGGCGAGTAACCTAGGATTCATCTTTGACTCTTCCTTCTCCTTTACAGCTCAGATCCTAAATCCTGTTGCTTCTGTCTGTATAATATTGCTAAAATCTGGCCCTGCCTTACTATGGCCCTTTTCACACAGACACGCTAAAACTGATAAAATGGGTGTTACATTTTATTATACATGTTGCAGGTGGGTGCCCTGCCACATGTATAATAAAATGTAACACCCATTTTATCAGTGTTAGAGTGTCTGTGTGAAAAAGGCCTATTTCCACTGCAAAAATGCTCGTCATCTCTCACCTTGGCTACTGCAGCTTCCTCCTTACTGTTCTCCCCTGCTCTGATCTTTCCCCTCTTATCTCTATTCAATGCTCTGCTGCCAAAGTCATCCACCTCGTTGGTCGCTTTGACCACGTTCAGCCCCTCCTCTCCACCCTACACTGGCTCCCTTTACGTGAATGCATTTAGCACAAGCTCATGGTCACCTTCAAAGCTCTTCATGACCTTGCTCCCCCATCTCTCTCCTCTGTTGTATCTCCCCACATTCCTGCCCAGGAGCATCGCTCCTCCTCTGCCCCCACCCTCACCTGCTCGCAACTCCTTTGCTCCTCTAAGTGTTTTTGCCCCTTCTCTCTTGCTGCCCCGCATGTCTGGAACTCCTTCCCTGGATACATTTGCTCTACTCCCTCCCTCCCAACTTTCAAATCCCTCCTGAATACCTACCTCTTCCGTCAGGCCTCCCCTAGCTCGTCATGAGTGAAATTCTGTCCTCTCTCCCCCTCTTCAGAATCTAGTTCCCTGTAACTAAGTGACACACATGCACCTGCAACTTCTCAACCTCATGAACGTACACTTGTCTCTCCTGATGTTCACCACTCCCTTGTCTCCCTGTCCAGTGTCTCTTAGATTGTAAGTCCCCTGGTAGTAGGAACCTGTCTGTAACTATTGATTGTACAGTCCCAGGTACACTGCTGGCACTATATATAACATGTAATGTAATAATATTCTGGTGGTTCCACTCCCTCCCCACACATGCAGAAGGTGTGTAGGCATGCTATCAGTCCTTCCGTCAACAGAAAGACTTTTGAGGGGAACACTGAGCAGGAACTGATGGTGAAATTGCCAATACAGGAGCCTTGCCACTATTGAAAGTGGAATTGTGAGAGTGAAGGCCAGGGAAGGCAAAGCTTCCAGTAGGGGGTGTTTATCCCCACCCCCACCCCCTTCCATTTCACCAAGACACCTTTAAAATATTTCTAGTTAAATCCAGGCCCATACGCTGGTCAGAAAACGGGAGGCTCTATTTTGCCCAAGGTGGGCAAAAGTGAGGCCCCTTCCCCAAGAAGACATCCCTATTCATAACTAAGAAGTCTGGCCACATGGAACTCAATGTGTCTTGGGCAGAGGGGTCTTCCAAACCACATGAAACCCCACAGCATTTGGGTCTGGAAACCCTGGAATGCATCTGGCTAACAGGAGGCTTCCACACACTTTTACTTCTCTTCTGAATACACAGCAGCAGACATAACAGGCACTGCTCTCTACTTCCACCCCCAAAGTTTGTTGCAAAGATGGGGAATGGAGTGAATGGAAGACATTTCTAGACGGAAGGAAGGAATCCTGTGATCCAAAATAGGTACTTATTTTAGTATCCACGAGTAATGCCAGCATCTTTGGGTACCTCATCGAGTACCAATCTGGTACCTGGAAACCTGAAAAGTCAGTAACGTCTGGTACCAAATTTTTTATTTTCCCATTACTGATGGGTATATTGGGCTGGGAAATTTTTAAAATATCAGGACAGAAATTAAAAAATCAGGACCAGAAGTCAATTTTGGGGGAATGGAAGTTGACTTTCTGGGACAGAAAATCAATAAATATGTATCAGAAGTCAAAATATCGGGACAGAAGTCAAAGAATTGTTACAAGAAGTCACTCAACCCATTATCTACTCTGTGGGTTTTGGGTTTACAAGTAGCATAACATCCAAGCAAAGAATGTGAAAGAATGAAGTGCCCAAATCCTAAATTTCAGTGCAGGTGGGAGGTACCTTAGCTGCTTTAGAGCCCTCCACAATGAAAATCTCAATGAATACATCAAAACACCCGTGGGAGAATAAAGAAGACAAAATTCATAGTGAAGACTGATGAAAGGCCCAATCTTTAAGTGCCAATCCTTGTGTATCGCTATGCAGTGGTCAAAAAGTCAATGGGTCCGATCCCAAACCCTGCGGATGAGCATGCGCAACCCGTGTGCACCCCTGTTAAGGGGACTGTGGCGCATGCGCAAGCTGTGTAGAAATCACACAGAAGCCATGTGTGCATGTGTTCTGGATTATGTCCATCGTCCATATGACCCATCAGACTGGCAAAGTTAAGGCATGCCAGTTTCTGTGGCCAGCACCACATCTGACCACCCCTAACTTCCCCAATCCATTAGATCATGTTCCCATTCATAACTGGAAGGGCTGGAACTTGGAAGCAGCTTTCTGGTGTGAGTCCAAGTACAACTGAACCCATGACAAGAACTGAAACATTTCATCTGAAAAATGGATATATCCATCATTATTGCCTGCTTCGGGTTTGTCTATGTGAAGCAGAGATGAATACCTATTCATTTTTGCTTCATTTATTTGTTTTGGATGTTCATTTTGAGTATTTCAGAACCATTATTTTGAAAACTGAAATAAGGGACCAAAGTATCTGAAGAAACAAATATGCAAATTTTGTTTCAGGCACAAATACAATTCAGATACACAAATATTATTCCCAGTCAATATATCGTGCCAGATACCCACACATGGCTTAATCTCACTTAAACTGTTGCCAAGAGAACTATCCTGGTGTAAGTGAGAAGAAAACCTAGTCAGTATCCTGTGCAAAGTGGACTCTGTTCTATACACCACTTTGAATTTTTGTTCTAAATCAAATGGCTACTTGCAGTTAATAATAAATGTTGTGTGTCTTCATTCAGGCAAACTGTCTGGGCAGGTCAATGTTTGGGTTACAAAGGATTTTTGCTGCTATAATTAAGAACTTTTGTTTCAACTGCATTACAAAGAAAAATAATCGTTCATGTAAAATCATTCTTTGATGGGATCCTGTCAGCTTGTCATGTAACATTCCCATCCACTACTAATACCAGACTCCCTTTTCTAAGATGCTACTGTAAATTTCTGTGCAACATGATACATGCATGCTCTTTAACTGAACAAGGAAGGGGCATACACAATGGGGAAGGGGTTTGCTGGGGGTTTGTTTTGTTAAGCAAACAACTCTGAGTTTGTCCTCTTGTTGAGTGAAATAACTTGGGACAAAATTGTCTTCATTGCTGCAGGTGAGAGATGAATGTTCACATGGCTCCACAGGTGTGATCTAATTACAGTACGGAGGCTTCCTGATGTACCTGGTGGGTAGGATACCTAAAATAACAGTGGGCCCCCTGCAGAGAAGAGGAGGCTCACTTGGTGAGAAGAGAGTGACATATATGCTGGCTACACGACCTGCTAGCACAGCATTCATTCAGGAACCCACTAGAGGAGATGCTCAGTTCCAACTGCTTATGACATTGACACAGAAAGGACAGCCAAGGCACAAGTCCCTGCCGCTAATTCCTTCTGGCCTATGAAGGCAGAACTGTGCTGCCAGGAAGCAATACACTTCAAAGGGGGAAGGATGGTTGTTCCCGAGTGCCAGAGGACAAATGGGTTGAACTTGTTACAGCTTCACAGAGCTCTCCAAGTCCAGAGTGAAGGCAAGATGATATTGGCCTAGTATACCAAAAGGATAGACGGATGCTCAGTGCAGGACACATACAAAAGCCTCAGCAAACCAATAGAGCAGCTATGGCCCCATGATGTTCCTGAATCAGCACAGGAAAAACTGGGTGACAGTTTGTTTGAACTGGCCAACGGCTTCTGGTGATGGACTTTTTCTAAGCATCCAAAACTGGGCAGGCTCCTAGATAGGACTAACCGTGCAATGACCACCTAAAATGAGTTCCTAAGATAGACTAGTGTGACAGCCCAAAGCAGCTTGTGAGTCACCATTTGTGACCCAGAAGCTCCAAAGGCTGGAAAAATGGTGGGAAGTGAACAATTGCTGACTAACTCAAGATATCCTTGGTCTAATGGCTGAACTAAACGACTGTGAGGTTGTTGCTCAAAGAGGCAGAGAATGCCGGAACAGACCCACATTTGGTCAGACTGGAATGCACCAGTGACTGGCATGCAATAATTGCCCAGCACAAACGCTAGTGGAGAGGATGTCCCTTGGGAGACTTCCAGAGATGAAAACCCAAGCACAGAGAAAAAAATCCTGAGGAATGTTCAGGAAACACAAATGCACTTCTATGAGAACGCAGCAAGGTCATTAAAGAAACCGAGTCAGGATTTGACCCAGGGATATCCAGAGGAGCCACATCCACTGCTAGCAGGTCCGGGGAAAAGACAGGCCAGGCATAAGCTTAACCTGGCCAGAAAGTCTGCTGACCATGCTATGTACATCCAAGAAGAAAGATATGTTAATTTATCATCTACTAGCCCATCCCATCATATTTATACAGCTTTAGCCATTGTAGCATGTGGGGATGGTAGGTAATCATTTCACACTACATGTGCAAGGAGGAATATAGAGATGGAGACAAAATAGTCCAGATGAGTAGAATATGCAAGGTTTTTCAGGCCACACAGGCTCCTTCCTCAGACAAGTAAAAGATCAGACATGGGCATGGAAATGGCTCCTCAGTATGCCAGTTTCTTTAATGACCACCTTTATTTAATTAATTTATTTATTTTATTTTGTATATATTTAGTCAAACTTATACTCTTCCCTTCCCTTAAGGCTCAGGGTGTTCTGAAGAAGAATACCTGGAATACCTTGAAGAATACTTGGGGAAATGTACCACCATATTTTTCTTCTTCAGGTACGGTGATATTTTTAACATCCAAACAAACAACCTAAACTTTCCCTTAGAATTCCACCATAACTTCAGCCATCCCCACCCCATCAAAATAACCCCAGAACAATTCCATACCCCACTATCAACAGATCATCCTACCTACCTCCACAGATCCAACCACCACAAAAATCTGTCATCTACAGCCAAGCACTTAGACTCAGACCACATTTACACCTGACAGCGGTGCGGCAGGGAAACTGCCGTGAGCCAAAGACGCAGCGGGGGGAGGAGAAGGGCCTGTGTGAATGGGGTTCTGCTGCGATTTTACTCGCAGATCACAGAGCTGGATTTTGTGCCCTGTCATTGCGAGTAAAATCATGGTGGAACCCTGTTCACACCAGCGGTACTTCCAGCATCCCCTCCTCCCACCGCCACATATTTGGCTCATGGCAGTTTCTCCCCCGTGCCACCATCAGATGTGAATGTGACTATAGAGATGGGTATTATAGATTCGGATTAATCCGTAACTGCTTGGGATGGGCAGTTATGGATTTATACACACCTGTTGCGGTTCAGTTTAAAATCTATATGAAAAAATTAAAATAACTGTGCATGTACAAAATAGTCACCGGACTATTCTGTGCCTGTGCGGCCTTTTCCAAAATGGGCTTAAATGACAAGAAAGCAGACTTTGGTTAAACATTAGGAAGAACTTCTTAATGGTAAGAGCTGTTTGACAGTGGAAAAAATTACCTAGGGAGGTGGTGGGCTCTCCTTTCAAACAGAGGCTAGACAACCATCTGTCAGGAATGCTGTACCTGTGGATTTCAAGCATTGAACAGGGCATTGGACTAGATGACCTCTGAGGCACCTTCCAACTACATGATTCTATGAAAATGGTGGCAGCAGCATCACCACCATTTTGGAAAAGGATACTCAGTAGCCATTTCACACATGCACAGACCAGCTGCCCTTATCCAAAATGGCAGCGATGCTGCTGCCACCATTTTGAAAAAGGGTGTGCATGTGCAGAATGGCCTGGGGACCAGTTTGCGCATGTGCAATGGTTTTTAAAATGTTCTAATTTTTTTTAAAAAAAATTTATTTGTTTAAATACAGATCTGTGAGACAGATCCGTAATTAAATCCAGAAATTAAAGATCTGGATCCGTAACAGATCCAAACTCATAATTTCCTTGGGGTGCTCACCTCTGAACACTGCAGAATCTGTTCTGAAGAGAACTGGTATGCACACCTTGCCATATTTCTAAGCAAGGGCATTTGTTCAGAGAGGGGGGCAGTATAATAGAACGAGCTACCCAAACACCTAGGGAGGACCTTCTACAATATAGAAAGAAGGAAGCCTACACAATCTTAGCTGTCACTTATAGAAGACATCATCAAATAATTACAACCCATACTTGATGGTGACCAGATCCTGAGAGAAATCTTTCCTGAAGCTCCTTTGTTGGCTTTCAAATCTCCCTGCAACCCAGGACACACCCTACTCAAAGAAGGACATGACCCTGATGAAACAGCAGATATAAAACCTGAAACACATCTCTACCCAAGTCATTATCAATGCCACCCAGGGAAAGCCATTCAAAATACAAGGGGCCCAAACATGCCAGTCACAGTATGTACTTCACTCAATGCACTATACCCTTCAACAGAAACTATCGGTGTTTTTAGAGAAGCGCCTCCCCACTTATCACCCACTCCTCATGCATGTTGCATGTCCGCATTGGCACCCTATGCAGCCTGCAACATGCATGATGGGTGAGTAATGGGCGGGGAGGCGCTTGACTAAAAACACCCTATGTTAGTGAACTAACAGTCCTTATGTAAATGCATGAACTTGCACATGAAAGAGGTTACGGACAAGACCAGTGAACCCACGGGTGTTCACTCCTCCCAAAACCACCACTCTGTTTCTGATCTCTCAGTCCTTGACCTGAAAAGGAACCTGTATGACAACTTGAAAACATAGTTCTGGGATCTAAAAATGTATAACTCTATTGAAAATAGACTAAATGAACATTCGAATTTCTTAACCCACTATAAAAATGTGCAAATAACCGCCAACCTGCTGTTTACACCTATCCCAGCTGTTTTCCTTTCATTGTATTTAAATGCCTTGAATTGCTAATGATCTTTCTTCTTAATAACGTTTTCCCCTAACCGCTCCCTCCCAAGTGATTACTAGCATATTATAGAGCCACGGGAGCAGCTCTATAGTTAAGGCAGCTTGCAAGCACCATTAAAACCACAAATTCTATTCCTTATAAAATCGGGACCATTTATCCTATCTGTCTAAAATTTTGCAGAGAGGATCACTTGGGTAAGGGTAGATGCTATCTAAATTTAGTAGTAATGGGATGTAATATAAAAAGTTACAGCCATTTGGAAATGGGAAGCCAAATTGATTTTACTTTTGGTTTCTTAACATTATTTCTTCGGCTGATGCAAAATGGAGTTTAATAAAAGTATTTTGAGGTGTAGTGGTGTCAGAAAATTCCAAGATGCATGCATGTGTCCCCTTTTTTTAAAAAAAATCCATCTTGTTGTTTTAAAAGTTATAAGGTTTTGATGTTTCTATGTTACCCAATGGAGTGAAAATAACATTTGGAATAGATGTCTGGAAGTTTTTCACAGCTGAAAATTCTATTTGTGATAAAATCAAGATGATTTATCCTTTCACTGTGAAATTTGATATGGAAGATCACTTGTGTGGGTTTTAACATATTCAAATTTCAGAAAAACTGTTTGGAAATGGCTGACTTTAAGTGGACTTTACAATGTGGACTTTAAGTTAATGCCATGACAGCTATACATGAATTAGTGGTCCTAATCCCTGAATGGGACACAGTATTCTTTGATGTTTTCTTTTCATGGGATGTGTGATAGTCTTTGCATATGATAGTCGTCTAGACTGTCAACTGCATTCCCCTTAGAGTGTTAATGAGTTGATAATTTGCATGTCACTCAGCCTTAATTGCTTTGCAGGACAATACAGGCTGTGCTATTTGGCCAGTCTAGTTTATTTTAAGCAATGTGGTGCAGTTGTGAACACCTTCATTCACATATGGGTCGGTCTTAATTGTGCTGAAGTTGTGAACTCTGAATGGGGGAGGGGGTCTCTTGATCCTGGCCAGAGCTGTTAATCCTGAGAAGGGCTGGAGGTTACAGCCTAGGGTGTTCAGGGGAATGACTGTTTCCTGCTCCTCTGTGTACTCTAGGGCCATTTTTATACAAGTGGGCTTTCTCTCGCAGTTCAAACATGTGGCACTGGGAAAATCCCGCAGGGGGAGGGGCGGCTTTAGATGCTCCTCCATGAACCAGAAGTCACCCAGGCACCATTAGAAAAAGCAGCGCCACGCAACTCTTGGGTGTTTTGAGACACGGCATAGATAAGACCCCCCCAGTGCCGCATGCTTAAACTGCGGGAAAAATCCCGCTCATATAAAAATGGTCAAGGGACCTTTTTAGATGAGCAGACCAATCTAGAAGATTGAAAAATCTGCTTTTAGAAAAGTATTATTAAAAACGGATTTGTCAAGCCTCGATGTCGGGGTTTGACAAATCTGGTTTTAAAAATAATGTGTGAGTTGCTGGGCGCTGCTGTTTCCAATGGCAGCCAGCAACTTCCGGTGCATGTTAATGCCCCACGCGTGACTTTCTAAAAGCTAGATCTATGCGCAAATACTTTTTAAACATTCAGGTTAAATGCTGTTTACTTTTCATTAATCCGCATTTACTGTTTAAACGTTCAGGCTAAATGCGGTTTACTTTTCGTTAATCCACATTTACTGTTTAAACGTTCAGGCTAAATGCAGTTTACTTTTTGTTAATTTGTATTTAGCGTCTCGTCTAAAAAACGCTTTAGGTCTGAGCAGTAGGGTTTAAAGTGTCCCGTGCCATTTTGTAAATCAATCAGCCCTGCTCTCTCCTTTGTTACCTCAGGGCAGAGCATTTCTAAGGTTGGGGAGGGGATCTGAGAGGCAGAACTTCTGGGTTCTTTTGGAGGGGGTGGAGGAGTGGCTTATATTGGGGAGGAGCCCATGGGAGGGAGGGTTGGAAGGCAGGACTCCTGGGATCTCTGGAAGAGGAGTGGGGCCTAGTAGGTTAGAGTTGGGGGTGGGGACTAGGAGCCAGGACTCCTGGGTTCTCTTGTAAGGGAGTGGGGCTAGAGTCAGTGGCTTATAGGGGAGGGAAGGCCTGGGGAGGTTGGGAAGCAGGGCTTCTGAATTCTCTGGGAGAAGAGTGGGGGCTACTGGGTTAGAGCAGGGGGTCTGGGAGCCAGGACCCCTGGGATCTTTGGGAGGGGTGGGAGTACTGGCTTAGAATAGGGGGCTGCAAGCCAGGACTAGACAGTTCTCTAGGAAGGGAGTGGAGCTTGTAGCTTATATTGGAGGGATTCCCAGAGGGGGGCTGGGAGCCAGGATTCCTGAGTTCTTTGGGAGGGAAGTGGGGGGCTACTGGGTTACAGCAGATATCCTGGGAGTCAGGACTCCTGATTTTTCTGGGAGGAGGGAGCTAGTGTGTTAGAGTGGGAGGTAGAGTTGGGAACCAGGACTCTTAAGTTCTCTGGGAGGAGAGTGGGGGCTAGTGGGTTAGAGAAGGGGGAGCTGGGAGCCAGGACTCGGGTTCTCTGGGATGGGAGGGGGGACTGGGAGCCAGAACACACATCCACACATCCCAAGCTCTGTAGTGCTCCTCAGAGTAACTTTTAACTACAATTTGTGGTTAGTGACGATCCTCATAAGCTTCATGGATAAAGATAGCGCAGCTGGCAGATTTGTGATGCTTGGGATAAAACTGTGAGAGTTTCAAATCCTGAGATCTGACTGTAAGTCTTGTGATTTTACTATTTTTGAAAAGGCTGGAATTGTGATTCTTGGAATAAAGTGTGTGGCTTTAAAACCCTGAATTTTTATTGTTGTGGTGCTAATCAAACTCAAATTGGGCAGCAGGGGTAATTTAGTGTATTATACTTTCAAAAAAGGAGGAAATGCTACACTCAAAAAACTTTCATTTAAGAGCAAAGTTAAGCCTCTTCCAAATTCAATCATGCTCCAGAAAGCATATAAGGCTTAGGAGGAAGCTCAGGGGGTGATCCGCTCCTATCCCCAGCTTCACTGTTGCCCCCAACTTGCAGAGGAAGAGAACTGGGGCTGAAAGACCAAGGGAAAGTGTGGGTATATGGAACCTAAGCTGTGAACACAGTAACTGAGACTTTACAACATCTTTACTGCTTAGATGGTGCACAAGTTAAGGCGGGAGCAATATGGATTCAGAGTAATCCATAACTGCTCGTAACAAGCTGTTACAGATTCATCTGTACCCAACCACAACAGTGGCAACATGCCCACTGCAGTTCAGTTTTAAATATACTGAAAAATAATTTTTAAAAAATAATTGAACATTCACAAAACGACCACCCAACCATTCTGTGAATGCAGAAAATGGCCACCGCATTCTTTGCATTCACATTCTTTTCCAAAATGGTGGCAGCAATGTTGTCACTTTTTTTAGAAAAGGGCAGCCAATGTGTACATGCACAGCAGCCATTTGTGCATGCAAAGAGCAGCTGCCCTTTTCCAAAATCGTGGTGACATTGCTGCTGCCATTTTGGAAAAGGGTTTGCATGCACAGAATGGTTCTGCGGCCATTTGCACATGTGCAGAATGGTCCAGTGGCCATTTTGCACATGTAAAATGATTTGCATCATTAAAAATTATTTATTTAAATATGGATCTGTAATACAAATCCATAATTAAATAAATCTGGAAATTGCATATATGAATCCGTAATGGATCAGAATCTGCATTGCCTCTGGATGTCCGCCTCTAAAATATATATAAATTATATATTATAATTTTATATATTATAAATTATATATTATATATACTTTATATATAAAGTAAATAAAAAAACTCTGTTTCAAAACCGTTACGCTATAACATTGGCATAAAACATCAAGTAACATATGCATGAGGCAAACCAAAATCATATGCCACAAACCAAGGAAATAACCAGATAAGCACTCTGCCACAACAATCACTTACAAATACTAACACGTACTACAACCAAACACACATACTCATGTCAAACATCCAACCTAACCCAAATAGCTACAAAAAGGAGAAAGGAAAAAACAACGGCCAAGCCCATAAAAAAATCATACAATTTGCAGAACCAACATTACAACAACATGTACAACATATCGGACATTAATAAAATCCAAACAAATTTTAAAACCTCAAAAACACACCAGTAAGCCACACTCCAGTTACATCCACTCCTAAAAAACATCATCCCCCCGAAAACAACAACAAACATATACCATGAGACAACTACCCAAAGTGCGGGGGGGAAAACTACCCCACCCACCCACAAAAAGATACCTGCCAGAGAAACTATTAAATAACCCCAAACATACCTTCAAAACACAGCTCAAACAAACAAACAAAAATAGATTGCACATATGAAATTATACCCATGTCTGAGCTTCAGTGATAAACCTGAAAATGGGGTCCATTTTCAGGTTTATCATTGAAGCTCAGACATGTTTTTTTCGATAATATAAATGGCCCATGCATGGCCTGAAAGCTTGCACACTCTCGCCAACTGATGTTGGTTCAATAGAAGATATCAACAGAGCTAATTTATCTCCATCTCTTTAATTTGGGACCAGCACAGCAACCACACCCTCCCTAAACAAGAACAGAGTCCTGCTCCCTGAAGCTAACAAAAGCATAAAGCAACGGGACCAACAATAGTTAAGAGCAGCAAAAACTTCTATTGTCTAATAACTAATTTTTAGTGCAAAATTGCAATAGATTTATATAGCTAGGAACAACCAAAAACATATTTCAATTCCTTGTGGCTTATTTCCATTATGGAAAAGTTAGCCAGCTGGTAAGAACCTTCAGAGATGGAAAAATGAGAAGAAATGGGTAATGCTATCTCTGTCTCTCTGTCATGCAGCCTATTAAATAAACAGATTTGTATGTTCCAGTAGGGGATGCTGTGGACTCCATGAAATAATTAAGCAGGCATATGTGACAATCAATGCACAGACTAGAGAAATAAGAGGTTTGGGGTCTTGAATCAAGGCCTACAGCATTCCTTCCTGATTGCTCTGTTAGCTGATTAGAGATGTCTATTGCTGGCAAATCCCTACTGCTCCCGTCTGAACCTCTTCTTCTATAGTTTATAACCTACATCTGGACCAGACAGAAAGAAAACAGAGTAACTTGCCGATGATAAAAGCCCTACTGACCCACGCTGCTCTGGCCTCAGCTGTTGGCCTCGTGACAGTGATAAGCCAGCACTGCTGCTATCTCCTTCAGTAGAAATTACTGTCTCTCCTACTTCTGGGGAGGAGGGTTTCAACCAGCTGCCCGGCTGACTGACCGAGATAACAGGCAGCACGCACATACCTTCCCCTCAATGCCAACCTGCAGCTGACAAGGGGGAGGAAACCAGAGAGCTGAAGGCTGGAAGGAGATAGAAGTGTTTTGATGGTCACATCCAGGAGATGGGGTTTGTTTTCAACACACTTGCTCATTGGGAGGACTGCCTGGGCTCTATAAATTTACCTTATGTGATAAAAGTTTTTTAGCAGGAACAAAGAGCAAAGGGGTGTTTTTACTAGGGCAGAAATGAGATTTCGCAAAAATGGGAATTCCCATTGAAATTACAGTTCCCAATACCATCTCAGTCGAACCAAGAACCTCTCGGTACTCGACAATGTCTCAATCAACATTTCATTTTTTGATTTACCAATTATGTGCTTACTAGGATCCCGACTCTGCTGTCCCATTTCAAATCCCAAGTAGTAATACTGACACACCACAACATTACTTCTATCTTCCCTGCACTTCATTGTCTGGTACGCAGATTCCTTTAGTACTCTGCAATCCAGTTGCAGATGGGGCAAAGCAAAGGGAACACTGATTCCAATTGGAGGCACAGGAATGGAAGTTAAGGGTCACTGTCTGGGAGGAGGTTAAGGGGTGGCTATTCACACAGTGATTGGTTCAGAATGTGGTACAACAAACAGACAAAAAACTGGAATTAAAATGGTACCCTGCCAGTGCAATAAAATGAACGGTATGCAGTAAATGGTAATCAGAACACCGATAAGACAGGATGGTATCTTACGGTATTGCAAGAATTGAGAAATTGCATTGGTATTGGAAAATGGTCAGGAAATCGATTCCAGTTCCTGAAATGTCAAAATTTCTCACAAGCAGCAATTTAGTTGCTCGTTTCACCCCTAGTTTTTACATTCTTGTAATGCAACATGCAGATTTAAAAAATGGGTTCAAGATGCAGCTATTCTGAGACTGTAACGCTCTCCTGTCAGCTCTTTGGACTTCTGGTCTCTCACTGCTCCCTTGTGTAGCACTTCTCTTCTGGGCTACTGCCACACACGAGAGCGCCTTCTCCTTGGCAGCTCCTCCAAGGTGTACAGTCTCTCTCCACCTCCACTGCTCTTCAGCCTGGCACACAACTTGCATTTAAGTTGGCAAAGTTCTTCTGTGCTGTAGTGAGATTATAAAAGCAGGAAAGGACATTGATTGGAATAAAAATAGCATCTCCAGAGACATTAACTAGGATGAAGCTAATCAATCCCTATCAATCTCTGGGGCATATATTAATCTCCTCTCCATGGTATAGAATTGCACAATTAGGTACATTACGGGAGGTTTAATGCTTTCCACGTCGATGCCTCTGACACTGGCCGATGCCGGAGCGGAGACTGCTCTGTTCTGATCTGACAGTCCTTGAATTCGCTGCAATTTCATCTGGCTGCAGAGATATTTAGTAGCCGTTGCAATAATGGGTTTCAGCGATTCATCATATTGTTTGATGAACCACGGCAAAGGGGATCCACATGGGATCAGGAACTTATTCAAATGCTCAGGAGAGATTTCTCCTGCCTTTTCTGCCCACCTGGAGAAGACTTCTTTTCACCCTCACAGAGACAAGCAGCAAGAGAGAAGGAAAAAGAAGAAAAGCAGAGTAGCCACAGCACCTCAGTAACCCCAACCCTAAATAGACTAGGATATAATCAGTAGTTGGACAGATCACGCTTGCAAGCTCAGTTGTTACAGGAAGCACCATAGCCACTCTGAAGGCGATGCTCTTCTGCCTAAGTCTGCGCCGGGCCACTGCCCCACCATGGACACAGGGAGGTTGGAGGCAATGCCTTCTGAATCACAAGTACCAATTAAGCCATGCCCCATGGTATTTATGAGTTACAGCTTTAGGCCCAATTTTGAACTTGGATAGTAGCACTCTGCTTCTGCCAACCTAAGTCTCCCTGAGGTTTCAACTGTTGCACAGCATGGATGTGCATTTAGCACTAGATACATCCCACCCCAGAGGTAGGCACATACAAGTATGCTGTGTGGCTGCTTCTCCCTACACTCCTCCCAAATGCCAATGGAGGCATTTTAATTTAGAAAAACACTTTTCAAAGTGTAGGATGCAGCCTCCTGAGTAGTAGAAGAATGAGCAGGAGGAGTGTGGACGGACTTTCAAATTGTTTTGCAGAGTCTCAGCTTCCATTAAAAATTAATCCTTTGTGTGGTTATAAAGCAACCCCTCACAATGTGACCTGAGGATAACCAGAGCAGACACAAATACTCTTACGTGTAAACGGCCTCATTTGTTCCAATTGTGCTAATATGTCAGATGCCAATAATGACACCTGAAATGTCACAGTTGCTAATCATTTCACTGCTCATCACAGCACATGAGGAAGGAGAGAGGGTGTTCTAGGCACTCCCTCCATCAACATTAGCTATCCTGAAAAAATAAAATGCTGTGCTAAATTAGAACGTGGTGCAAGCAACCTATTCAGCCACCCTCAGGCTGAGACTGGCGCTTAAAACCAGATGGGCGCCTTTTGTCTCCTGTGGGCTACTCTGAAAATTAGTTTGAGCTCTGTGGGCCCAATAGGAGTTAGAGTGAGGGGGCTGCTAAGGGGTGTGCTCAGAATGGGGAAAGGACAGCAAGGATTCAGACCACAGGTCTATGCCACGAATCAATCCCCTAGCCCTGAAAATGCACACCCTCATCTCTGCTCCCTTTCCCTGAGCTCACTCTCAGTGCTTGAGGGGTAGGGACTGGATCCATGGGCCAGATTCAAGAACCGGAAAGGAACCAAATAAAAAAAACCAAAACAGCCATGGGGTGGATTTGGCTCATGGGTGGAGATTCCCCAGACCAGGATAAAGTATGTTAAATCCAAAAAGCCGATTGTGAAACACGCCCAGAGTTTCCCCAAAGTGAAGCACAGAGAACTAACTGGAAGAAGCTGCAGAAAGAGTGGGGGCAGGAAGATGCATAAACCAGGGGTAGAAAAAAGGCTTGTGTGTTAGGGGGAGGGGACACAGATTTTTATGAACTGGACCAGTGGCAAAATTTGAGCAAATTAAAAAATTGCCTGAGAAAGCTGAAGGGAACATAGTTACCCCTCAACACCCCACTGGGCCTGCCTTTAGCATTGGTTTAAACTAAGACGGGCAACCCCGAATGATATAGTGTAAGGGGAGGGGGGGTATCCAACCAGTTTCAACTTTGGGGTGGGGGTGGGGTGCATACTCAGCTTTCCAAAGTTTGGGAAATGCTGCATCAAACAAAAGCAAATCCCTGCAGACATCCCCATTTATGGAGGCACCTTCTCCCACCTGCTCAACGCAGCCTGTCCTGCCCTGTAAGAGAGACAGTTCAGTCCACGGTGTTTAATGCACTCCGAGCTTCTCGTGGATGAAATCAATGCAAAGAATTCTTACACTCAGCACGCGGGCCAGGAACCTAATTAAAGCTCCGCTCAAGATCAGAAGACAGCAATGCTGCCACTTACTCCTTTCCCCCCAATTCCTCTGCTGAAATTCACTCAAACGGAGCCAAGTCAGCAGAGATGCACTGCGTTGCAGATCGGTGCCAAGTGCAGTCAGCAGCATGTGCCATCGCTGACACAGCAATGCAGACCCTCCGGGAGAAGCAAGCTGCCAGTATCTCTGCAGAAGAATGCATTCACTCCCAAGGCTGGGGAGAAGGGGTCCAAGTTGGGAACATGGGAATTAAAACAGGTCAGTGAGGCTTTGCCAAGAGGCTTGTTCCTATTTTCAGTTTGCCGAGCCATAAAGAATACATTAATGGCCCAGCAGTCTTGTAAATGATTTATGGTCAAAAGAATAAATTTCCTCCTCCTCCCCCCAAAAGGTGACATGGTGATAAACTGCCTAATAAAGGAAAACAACTCAAGGCACAAACATGATCAATAACAGATCCAGCTGGAGGGGAGAGGGTGGGCACAGCAGGGTGGATAGCTGGGTAGGCTGGAGAGTAGGGGCAGGGGTATTGTGTGTGTGTGTGTTAGGATAAAGGCAGATTGGCAATGGCAACGGGGCAGCTGGCTTAGGAAAATATTAAATAAGGAAGCTTTCAGCACAATTACAAAATGCACCAAGATTAGGCCTGTAGCTATATTTGCCAACTTCCCCATCCTCAGCACAACTAGAGACATTGGAATGCAGAAACTGGAAAGTGGCATCTTCCCTTGAAATCCATAATACCAGAGATGCAGATGAGCCTGCAGGGACAGTAACCCTGGGAGCAAAAGCAACCCCCAAACCCACACAATTCTAGTCATTCATTCATCCAAATTTCTATCCCCCCTTTCTCCTATGGCTCAGGGGGCTTACATAATAAAAACATACATCATAAAAATACAACAAAAACCTCCATTTAAAAACCATTTTAAAACCCACCCTTGCCCATAAACCCTCCCACCTCAATCCCTAACCCTGCCTGCCAAATGCTTTGTACAAAAGAAAAGTGTTGCACTGCCTCTGGAAAATACTCAGGCTTGGACTCTGATGAACCTTCCAAGGAAACAAGACGAAGATTAGGGCTGAAACCTGCCCTTGTTATCTCATCAAATCTTGGTGATAATTGACTTCTTGCCAAAATTTGCAAGAACGGCATAAGAATTGGTTGAGTCTTGCCCCATTGTCGCTGAAATTTGCACGGCTGAAAAACTGGCACCGCACATGCACAAAATGGCTGCTACGGTCATTTATTATTATTATTATTAACAAACATTTATATAGTGCCAGCAGTGTACCTGGCACTTTACAAAGTAATAAAATAGACATGGGCCCTGCCCCTAGGGCTTACAATCTGAGAGACAGGAGCTGGGGGAGAGACTTAGGAAGGGGAACAGAGGGAGAGACAAGGGGTCTAACATTCATGAAGATGCGAGGTCTCAAGTGCACGTACTTGGCTTGGTTACGATGAGAATGACAGCAGGCAGGTCCATGTTGCAAGGATAAGGGTAAACCGATCGTAGGTATAGGAATAGTGGCTCAGCAGGATAAAGAGTCAGACAGAGCAGAGCGAAAGAGGTGAGTTTTAAGGAGAGATTTGAAGGTATGAAGGGAGGGGGCAAGGCGGATGTGGACAGGGAGGGAGTTCCAGGCATGGGGGGCAGCAAGTGAGAAGGGACGAAGGCGCTTAGGGGAGCAGGGAAGGCGTGGAAGGGTGAGAGAAGGGACAGAGGAGGAGCGAAGTGCACGGGCTGGAGTATGGAGGGCGATAAGTGCAGAGAGGTAGGGGGGAGCAAGGTTGTGAAGAGCTTTATAGGTGAAGACTAGGAGCTTGTGCAGGATTCGTTCAGGAAGGGGAAGCCAGTGAAGCGAAGAGAGGAGGGGCTGCACATGGTCGAAGCAACTGGCGAGGTAGATGACCCTGGCAGCAGAGTTTTGGACAGAGATGAGGGGAGAAAGGTGAGACCGGGGAAGGCCAGTGAGAAGGAGGTTACAGTAATCGAGGCGAGAGATGACCAGAGCATGAACAAGAGTTTTGGCAGACGAGACAGAGAGAAAAGGGCGAATCTTAGCAATGTTATGGAGGGAGAAGCGACAGGATTTAGCAACAGAGTCAATGTAGGGTTTAAAAGAAAGGGCTGAGTCAAAGATGAAGCCTAGGCTATGGGCTTGGGGGACAGGCATTTCTGTGCATGCACTACCCCTGGTAGCCATTTTGTTCATGCACAGAGCAGTTTTAGGGTTTTGAGAATGGGTATTTTCAGATGTTACGAGATCAAAGTGAACCACAGTCAATTCCCTGTGGTGGTTGTGACTGCGTAACGTCTGATGGGGGGAACGGATGTTCCCCCCCAGATGTTCACCACCGTCAGTCGCGGCGGGGAATCACATTTACAACGCAATTGGCTGAACCGGCGGGGCCGCGATGAACCGAGCTGAACCGATGAACCGCGTAATGTCTGATGGGGGGGAACGAATGTTCCCCCCCAGATGTTCACCATGGTCAATTGCGGCGGGGAATCACATTCACCACGCGATCGGCTGAACCGGCGGGGCCGCGATGAACCAATCCCTGCCGCGATGAACCGAGCCATCACGTATGGACAGCGGCCACGGCCTGGAATCCCCGCAGGGATTCCGGCCCATGGTCATTTCGGGCGGGCGCTGCGGCCGCATTGGCCGTGGCGCCCGCCCGTCTCTCTGGAGGGCGGGCGGCAGGGGAGCGTGGGGGGGTGGGGCTGTGCGGCCGCACGTTGCACCACACAGCCCCGCTCCCTCCTCGATTCCCCGCCGGGAGCCCCCGGCACGTCTGTTAGGCCGTGACGCGGTGGCCTCAGCGGGGGATCAACAGATTGGTTCCGTGACGGGGTCAATTAGCCCCGTCACGTCTGAAAATACCCAATATTGTGAGATTCTTGAGAATCCTCAAAAACTGCTCTGTGCATGCACAAAATGGCCACCAGGGGCCATGCATGCGTAGAAATGGCCGCAGTCAGAGCACATTTTGAGATTTTTGAGAAACTTGTGAGATTCTCAAACATCTTGGTGAGGTCTCGTCTGATTTTGCGGGAATGTGCCAGATTCTTGTTTCAGCCCTAATGAAAATCCTAAAATGCCGTATGCTCTTCCTAGGGAGTCAGAGAAGTGTTGAGTTGTCAGAGTAAAACTGCAAAAATAAGATAATTCTTGTGCTGTGGAGAAGACTCTGGTTTTTAGAGCTCAATGAGGGAGGGGAGGGGGGGCTTTGGCTTATAGAGTGTATGAACTGGGAGGTCTGTTCTATAGAACTCTGAACTAGCACTGGTGGGGAGGAGAGGGCTCCGGCTGTACAGAATTATAGTCATCTGAAATACAAGGCAACTCTTCAAATTCAGGCTGTGTGGAAACACTGGGAAAATCTGGGCAGGGTGGAACTGTCTTTTAATATCTGATCACCCAAAGTTTTTATTCTGCTGTTAATCCAAGTGCTCAAGACCTAGATTGAATTACTTTTACCAAAACTAGACAGATTTATAATCATCCCAGCAAATGCCTATTCTGGAAGTGTAGGAAGAGGGGGACAGACACACTTTCTCTGTCAGGAGCAGAGAAGGTGGTACCAGAAGGTGCAGGAGGAACCAGCACTGATTAAATTACACCTGTGCTTTGAAGTCTGCACTGGCTCCCGATAGGCTCTTCAATTTCCTCCTCGCTGGCCCTTGAATTTCAGGCACAATTCAAGGTGCTGGTTTTGACCAATAAACCTCTAAATGTCCTTGTTCCCAGTCCCACAAACTTTATACATAATTTATAAATGTTACATTTTATTTCCTGTGATTTATTTCCTATGATTTTGGGGGGAGGAGACTGGCTGGCTGGGTAATTCCCAGAATGCTTATGGCGGCTGGGGAGCAGACGGCCCCACATGACCTGAACTGACTTCACCCCCTGGTGCCTGGCTCTCCTTCGGGCCCCGCTGCTGGGGGTGAAGCAGGTTTGGGTCATTTGAGGGCTGTCTGCCCCAACCTCCCCGGTGCAGTGGCAGCAGTAGTGAGGGCAGCAGGGCATATTCCCAGAATGCTTCCACCAGCCACACTCTGCTGCTGCCTCCTCCTCCCTGCTGCCCCGTCCTGGAACTGCGCAGCAGCTGAAGCTGCCTGGCTCAGGTTTGTTTAAGACCAAGCCTGAGTATCTTCCGGAGGGAGCATAGGACCTTTCATTCTGGCCAACAGTTTAGCAGGTGGGAATAGGGGTTGGAAGGGAATTCCTAGGGGCCATGAGGAGGAGTAAGTTTTTTAGTGAATTTTTATATTTTTATGTATTTTATACATTTTTATTTTGTAAGCTGCCATGAGCCTTAGGGGAAGGCCGGGGTATAAATTCAAAAAAATAAACGAACAAATACCCCATATTTACGAAGGAAGATGTGCCTTCCTTTTCCAAATCTCAAAACAAACCAACTTCCACTTGTCCTGTCCAGTCCACTCGGACACTAGTCTCCACCTAGGGAAATCTACAGGAGGCATCAGGTGGTGCTCCTCTACTACACCAGGGATGGTCTGCCGGAATTGCCAGCAAGCCTAAGCTGTTTGTGATGATGCAGATGCACGGTCCAGAAACAACAAGGCATTGAGACAATTAAATACACTACACTCACCCTCCTGAATGATGATGCATTCTTCCATCTCACATGAGCAGTTGTACACATACGAAACACAGGTGCACACGTGTGGGTAAAAGACAAACAAGCTAATGTTCATGCCAGACTCAGACTGAGAAATCAAGCTCCCCAGAGCCAGGAGATTCTCTTAAAATGAAGGTCCACCAGGGTTCCCATCTTGTCTTTGCAGGGCAGGGGAGGAGGGAGGCTCTATTGTTTGAGAATGGTAGCCTTCCTAGAGTTAACCACAGTCCTGCTATAAGGCTGAGTGGTGGGCAGGGAGACACGTGAGTCAGGGAAAGAGGAAATAAAGAAAAAAAGAATCCTCACACTCTTAGATTTTTAGGTTCAAGCTTCATTGCAAAGTAAAGATCTGACATCCCACTTAAGTGGCTGCCTGAGAGGCCTAGCATCATTCAGATGTGTACAAATCACCAGCCCTTCTTCACAGGGACACGGGAAGCAGCTAAGTTGGAATGGGCCTTGGGGCAGAAGACAGAATGCCCTCCTCCTGGCTCTTGTTCCCAGGGCCAGGCACACAGCGAGCTGCAGGCCGCTGGGCCCAGGAGCAACTGTCCCAACTATAGCTACACCCTTGACAGAAACTGTGTAACTCATGCCATGTCATGGGATCTCAGCTAAAGCACATTTTAGACAATTGCCACTGCCCCCTCCAAGTGGTTTCTTTCCTCCCATGCTTCCTCTGACCCATCAATGACATTTGTCTTTCTTTGTGATCCACTAATACATCTCACTAAAGACACTCACAAACCAAGTCTAGAACATGTCAGCCCAATCAGTTATTGTTTTGGGAAGTTATGAGCAATTCTAAAGTTTTGCTTAGAACAGAAACACTTTAGGGCTCATTCTTCACACAACATCCCCCAGCAGGGAAAGGGACACGGAATACAAAGGCCAAGCTTGCTTCTCCCCTGGAGAGGGGTGTTGAGGGTTGATAGCAGGTTTATATGGGGAGCATAAAGAGAAGGTCCGGCTGCTGAAGAGAAGGTCCAGCTGCCCGACAGAGGAGCTGGCTCCACTGCCGGTGGCTGAGCCTCCTGTGCTGCTGGCGGGAGCTGGCTTCGCTGCCAGGCAGCCAGGCCTTCTCCACCACCCCACAGCAGAGAAGACCCTAAAGCCTGGCAGCAGAGCCAGCTCCCGCCACCAGTGGAGGAGGCACGGCCACCAGTAGCGGAGCCAACGGGGCAGCCAGCAGCCGTGACCCCCCCTCCCCACCCCCACCTCCAGACCTGGACCAGCAACGGTAAGTGTTACAAGTACAGGGGCCCCGAGGGTGGCAGTAAAGCCAGGCCCCGGTGGGTGGAAGTGTTAGGGGCAATGGATCCCCACACTCCGAGGCCAGGAGTGGGGTGGGAGCGGTGGAGTGAAGGAGGTTTCTCCCCAGTTCTTTCCATTGAAGTCAGCAGGAGGATTTCCCATTGACTTCAAGGGGAAGTTCTAATCCGAAAATTGGGAACCAACACGGGCCCAGTTTTTGGATCGTTCTGTTTTAACCGAAAGTGGCCATCCCCATATGCTCCATTCTGTGGCTTCTCCTGGTGAGGAACAGTTTTGTAAACAAGCCCTTCACAAACCTTAAATGTAGGTGTTGCTGGTGCCACATACAAGTACAAGTAAACACTGTACATGCTTTCCAACTTTTACACACACACACACACACACACACACACACACATATTCAAACCCAAGCAATTATAGAAATCAATCTGTTACATCATGGCATCTCTCATACTCTGTTCGTGCGGCAAGAAACTGGCTTTTAAAATGTCGGATTTTTGTTTGTTTGTTTATTTAACAGTAGAAACAGACAAACTTGCAGCAAGTCCTTTCCTCTTCTTTTACACTGTGGGTGCTCAGGAAGGTTCTTTCTATGTTCCCCTCACAAGACACTCCTGAGAAGCTGCAGTGTTTATACTCCAGTAATAATTCAAATTTATTAACATCAGCTCTAGCTTTTGCCATGGTTTCAAAATAATACAAAACAAACCATTATACAAACACTATATCAAAAAAATCATACAACATATATACACTCAATGGTGTGTAATAGCAATCGAAGGATAAGATCGTCTACACTGTTCCACTTTAAAAACAATTAAAGCAACTCTCAAAATATACTCCAGGAATAAGGGGCAACAGAGGTCTGCACCAACTGGATGGGAATTTCCCCCCCTGCCCAGCTGGCATACGTTTTCACACAGTCACCTGTGGCAACCCCAAGCACATCTAGGCCTGCATGAAGACAAAAGAGCCAGATCAGACACAGGTTTTACAACAGCTTGAAAATCCCCAAAGTGCACCCTGGACCAGCTGGGCTTCTCCCTCTCCCCTCTCCTTCAGTTTTCTTTTCCCTTCAAACATGCAAAAGCCAGGTATACTAAAGCAGATTTAAAAACCCTTGCACTGTCCAGGGGTAAATTCCCTGTTTGAAACACAAGAGCCACAGGTTAAACTTTAATGTTAAAGTTTGGATTAAAAATTAATTCAAAAAAACTTACATTTTGGAACATTTACAAGTGAAATGTGTTATTAAAAATGCAGATCATTGGCACTCTGAATGCTTCCCTCCCTCCCTTTGCAGCCAGCAGCACGCACTCTCCACGAGCAAACCTGGTCCATTTAATCCAAGGAGAGGAAAAGAGAATACATCACATTCTGGGCCCCCAAAATGCTGGGAGAGGGGCTGGCTTTGTGAACTCCCAATGCAAGGCCTGTGTGTCTAAAATCAAAATGATCCCATCTCTCTCTGCAGAAAAGGGCATGACTGGCTGCTTTTAGACGTACGCGGCAAACACGCTTCATAAAATATGCCGCGGGTGAGATTTAGACGTGACATTTTGCGCATTAAAGGCAGTTGCGCATTCTTTTAAAGCTGCGAATTAAATACCTCGATGCTGAGGTATTTAATTTGCAGCTTTAAAAGAATGCGCAACTGGCTTTAACGCGCAAAATGTCACGTCGAAATCTCACCCGCGGCATATTTACACGCAGCGTGTTCACCGCGCACGTCTAAATGCAGGCTACAGGAACCACCAGGAATACACAAAAGGACACTGCTCCGGCATGCAGAAAGGTTTTGGGGGAGGAGAGGCATAAGGGGTTGGACAAATGGCTGTCAACTTGCCAAACAGCTAGAGCTGCACCTTGTGGAAACCGTTCCAGCCAGAGCTCCCAGCTTACACAGTCTGCAATCCTCAAACACCTGACTCTGGAACAGTACCATTGAAGTCAATGGGACTACTCTGGAGTAAGCAGTTTGAGGATCAAAGCCACAGGGGCACAGAAGAAAATAATTGCTCTAGCCACCTATTGGACCTAGGGGCAATAGAGCCTGTGGAATGGGAGGGATGGAGGCCTCCCTCAGTGAACAAGTGACAATTTCAAGTGGCTGCAGCTTAGGCGGCATTTAGACGTGCGTTTAAATCGCACAGCCGCCGCGGCGGTATCGTGTGATTTAAAGCACCGCGCACTTCCGGGTGCTTTAAATGCGCGTGAATGCGGTGAGTGCGCACATTTCTGCCTAACCCGAACTGTTGGAGTGCGGTTTGAAAAGCTGCTCAGAGCAGCTTTTCAAACCGCACTCCAACAGTTCGGGTTAGGCGGAAATGTTGCATTCACACCAACCCGGAAGTGTGCGGTGCTTTAAATCGCACGATGCCACCACAGCGGCGACTGTGCGATTTAAACACACGTCTGATTGCGCCCTTAGTGATTGTGGGAGAGTGAGGGCTCCTCGAACTGCAGTCTGTCCCAGGTCGCTTTTAGACGATCGCGCTGTGCACTCGTGCGGGGTTTCAAAAACCCCGCGAGGAGAGATTACATGTGACGCCGCCGGCAATCGCGCGCCTGATACGGTGCCGCGCATTCTTTTCAAGCTGCGAATGACCTACCTTGATCAGGCTCCCGGGTCAGTTTGCAACTTGAAAAGAATGCGCGGCGCGTATCAGGCGCACGATTGCCAGCGGCGTCACGTGTAATCTCTCCTCGCGGGGTTTTTGAAACCCCGCACGAGCGCACAGCGCGATCGTCTAAAAGTGAATGACTACATCCCAAAACACAGGGAGATTTCAGTGTAATAGGGTGAGAGAGTCTTAGGGGGCCAACTAGTTCCTCAGTTCCCGGCCATCCAGCGGAGGAGAATGATGGGAGGCTCACTCTGGTCAGTTGTAGCCAAGAAAAAGGAGCAGACAAGTCAGAAATAGAACTGCCATGTCTAGGGTGGCCAGATATTTAGAGGACAGTTATGGGAAATACAGGTTGCAGGGCTGCATTGGCTGCAGGGGAAAAAACATACAAGAGCTCGTTGGGATCCTAGGACGCCAAATGAAATAGCTGAAGAAAACTCAGAACCACTAGCAATTATCTTCACCCTCTCTCCTACTCACCACATAGCTCCTCCCTTGTGGATCCCTTTTTCTAACCAGAGAATCATAGAATTGTAGAGCTGGAAGGGATCTCAAGGGTCATCTAGTCCAACTTCCTGCTCCGAGGCAGCAAAATATTCCCTGCTTGCAGCATCATAGATAAAAGGCTGTCTAGCTGGTCTCTGCAAACATCCCAGGGGGAAGGTCCCAAAACCACCCTCAGCAATTTATTCCATTGTCTACCAGTTCTTGCCTAAGAACTCACTCAAATATACTTTGCTGTAATTTAAACCCATTCCCTCTTATTCTATCTTCTGTGACAGCAGAGAACAAATGTTCTCCATCTTTTTGTAGTTTAGCTCCAAAGAAATTTTTTTGCTTTGTTGTGTTATTGATCTAAGCCAAGGTACGTCGCCCCCACGGCCCTCCTCGGCACGGGGAGCGGCTCGGGGGCAGCGGCTATTGTCCCGCCCCTCGCTGTTGCGGGGAAGAAGACTCTAGGGCGGGGGGCGCACAGCACGATGGTGGGCGGCGTGAAGTGAGCTCTCGCGAGAGCCGGGAGCTCACAGCCGCCATCTTGCCCCAGGTGCGGATCCCGCCAGTCCGCGCCTGGGCTTCAATGAATGAGCAGCGTGGCCACGGCTCGTTGAGGGAGCAGGCGACGGCGGCAGTGGTTTGTGGGGGGTTTCATCCGGGAGGGAATCCCCAGTCAGTGCGCTGACCGGAGGGCAAGAGGGAAAAAGGTGGTGCGTTTCTCCACTGTCGAAGCTCCCATCGGCGAGCGAGGCGGCACAGGAGAGAGGGGGCACCCAGTGAAGGGGTGCCTTTTTGCTCAATCACTACACACACACCCCGGCCCCATTGAAGCAGGGGATCTGCGGCCCCCAACAGCGAGGGAGTTCCTGCGTGGGGGGCACATAGGCAGTGGGGTTCCCCCCCCCCCCGCACCCCCAGCGTCATTGAGCTAGGCAGCTCCCGAGCTGTAGGGCACACAGTGGAGAAGCTGCCCTTGCCCAATTCCTCCCCCCCAGCCCATTGTCGCAGGGGACCTGAGGCACACACACCCCAACGACGAGGGAGTTCCCGTGGGGGTGGGTGCCAGTTCCCCCCCCAACTTGTGTTGACCCAAGGGGAGGGAGAGAGGGCCTAAGCCCGCTGTACAGGCGGAGCCCCCTGCACGAAGGGGGGCAGCGAGTGGTCTACTCTGCCCCCCCCCAGCTCGGTAGTGGGACAGGGGTACTACCCTAAGTTCCTGGGTGGCAGGGGTATGGACCGGGGTTGAAGGAGATTAGAGGTGCAACACGGAGTGAGTCCCCCGGTTGGGGCCCTAGCAAGGGAGGAGGATGTCCCAGCGCTGAAACCAGGCCAGGCAATGGGTGAGGCATGTAGTGGACCGGCACCAAGGGAGGAGTCGAGCGGGAACCAGGCGGACGCCGGCACGGCACAGAGGGAGCCACCAAGGATTGGGACCAGGGCTAGCACACGAGCGGTGCAGCCACCAGTCCGTTTTAGAGAGGAGGCAGGGGCCACGGGGGGAGGGCCACCCAGAGGTCACCTCTCCCCCCGTGGGAGGCCACCTGCACTAGTGGGGAGACAGCCCCCAGCAGCGCGGGTGGGGCAACCCCCTGCAAAGCCTCCCTCCCCGCAAGGGCAGGGGGGGAGGCACCAATTGTTGCCCCCTAGTGACGAGGAAGGAGAACCACCGAGCCAGCGAGCTTGGGGTGATCAGCTAGCAGCAGTTGTTGAGACGTTGAATGCGTTCATGGGTCGATTTGCGGCTCTTGAGAAAAAAGTTGCCGAGATAGCGGAGGGGCATCAAGCCACCACGGAGCTGGCGGAGAGAGGCGTCCAAGGCACAAGGGTGGTGCAGGTGTCAGACGACTCAGGAGACCACAGTCGAGCGAGGGAACCCCAGCCTATGCCACTAGAGTCGCCGGTGACCGCAGATGCAAGCGCCAGTCATCAGCTCTCAGGTAGGTGCCCACAGTGCTCCCCTTGCCAGTGCGGGCACGGGGGGGGGACACCAGGGGCAGGGAACAACATACAATGGCGGGCTCCACAGCTCAGAAACGCTTGGGCTGGGTGGGGTCCTGGGTCCCATGGCCAGGACAGGAGACAGGTGGGCCCCCCGAGACACAACTGACCGTACCGGAGGCAAGGGGGAGGCTCAGTCAGAATAATACAGTAGGCAGCCAGGGCCAAGGGGAGTGCGCGGCGTGCCACCCCAGGCCCGCACCGGTTCCACCAGTCCGTGCAGAACCTGGAGCCTGGGCAGCCGTAGGAGCACCGATAGGCGCGCATTTGGCACAGCACACCAGGGATAAGATCTGGAAAGGCGAGTACGTCTACGTGTTTGCCCTGTTGTACACTAAGCCGGTGCCCGACCCCAGCGCTGCCGAGAAGGAGAAAGAGAGGGAGCGTTTTAAGCGCCCGAAAGTTGATAGAAATTGGACCAACTGGTCGGCTGCCTTCTCGGTATTGATGGGGGTCATGGTGCAGGCGGCTCCTGACAGGGCAGCGGAGCTGATAAAGTACCAGGGCATCGTGCAACGAGCCTACGACACCGGTAACCCGGGGGCGTGGCTCTGCTGCGATGAAGGTTTTCGAAAACGGGCAGCAATCACCCCAGGGCTCAGATGGGACAATTATGCCCAGGACCTCTGGCTTGAGTACATGTCCAACGTGGTAGGCACCCATAGGATGGATAGCGGCCACACCTTGACTAAGTGGGGAGTGGTCCCAATGAATGATCCCTTTCGGTCCAACGTGTGACGCGGGAACCCGAAAGCAGGGACCTGCTGGGATTTTAATGAGCCAGGGGGATGCGCCCGTTCGTCGTGCCGCTTTCGGCATGCTTGTTCCCAGTGCGGGGGGGGGGGGGGGGGACACGTGGTGGTCCAGTGTAACAGGGAGCGTTCATCCTTTAGGGGTAGGCCGAGAGGAAGGACGGCAACACAGGGCTCACAACAGCAAGGGGGAAGCAAGGGCGTCAACCCCGGTCAGCCATAGCGCATTGGCGCTTGCGTTGCAAGGTTGCCCAATGGTAGGGGAGGTTAGATATGTAGTCGCAGGTTTTAGGGAGGGGTTCGTGATCCCAGCTGAGTTTGACCAACCACGGACTTGGGTGAAGAACCTTCAATCGGTTAGTGGAAAGGAAGACTTGGTGACCGCCAAGCTTCATAAGGAGCTCACGGAGGGACGGATAGCGGGCCCCTTCGCAGCCTGGCCTTTCCCTGATCTACACGTTTCCCTGCTAAGGATAGTACCCAAGAAGCAGGCGGGGGAGTTTCGCCTCATTCACCATCTGTCATATCCTAAAGGGCGGGCGGTGAATGACACTATCCCTATGGAGCTTTGCTCAGTCCGCTATGCATCTCTGGACACAGCAATAGAGATGGCCCGTGAATGTGGCAAAGGGGCACTGCTGGCAAAATGCGATATTAAATCTGCATTTTGCCTGCTGCCAGTCCACCCCGAGAGCGTCAGGCTACTCGGGTTCCAGTTTGGAGGCTATTACTACTACGACAAGGAGATTCCCATGGGGTGTTCGATATCTTGTTTGGCTTTCGAGCGCTTTAGCTCCCTTGGAATGGCTGGTGCGCCAAAGAACACAGTCAGGATATATAATACACTATATCGACGACTTCCTGTTCTTAGGGGTGACATTTTTGGGTATTGAGCTCGACACCAACGAACAGGTGTCATGCCTGCCGCCGGACAAGTTGGGAGCCCTGGTTAGGGACATTGAAGGCCTCCTAGAGCATCCTAAAGTTACAGTCCGGCAACTGCAGGCATTATTGGGGAGTCTCAATTTTGCTTGCAGAGTAGTGGCCCCGGGTTGGGCATTTCTTTCATGGCTTTACGAGAAGGTAGGGAACAATTTACCGGGTCATTGCCACATTAGGATCACGGTCGAGATGAAGGAGGATTTGAGGACGTGTCAGCACTTCCTCCACAGCTTCAATGGGATTAGTATGTGGAGATAGAGGTGGCTGCTTGAGGCAGGGCTGCAGGTCCAGTCCGATGCAGCCAGCTCCCGGGGTTTTGGGCTGTACTGGACTGGCCGATGGTGCGCTGCACCCTGGCCAGCACAGTGGATCCAGGAAGGAATAACCGGGGACCTCACTTTCCTGGAACCTTTCCCAATAGTACTAGCAGCCCATCTGTGGCACAGAGAGTTCGCAAACAAAACAATACTGTTTTGGTGCGACAACCTCGCGGTGGTGCACGTTCTGAACTCGATGTCTTCCCATTCCAAGAGGGTGATGGGGTTGGTGAGAGCGTTCATCCGCCAGTGCTTGGGCAATAACATATTATTCGTGGCCAGGCATGTACCGGGTGTTAACAACGGGATAGCAGACGCGCTCTCTCACCAGCAGATGGATCGGTTCACACAGTTGGCGCCGGTGGCCAGAGAGGAGCCAGAAGAACTGCCTCAAGGAACCTGGAGCATTGGACGGTAGAAATGTTCCAGGCAGTGCACTAGGGCAGCAGATACACAAGCCTTGACAGAATGTCAAAACTTTAGGGAAGAAAGGGGATGGGGAAATCAATTCCCGATAACTGAGGCCCAGTCAATTCAATTTGCTATTAGCTTGAGAAGAAGGGGACTGGCCCCCGGAACAATTTCAGGAAAATTAGCAGCATTAGCATTTTACAACAAGCTGGCAGGTTTTCAGTTCCCAAGCGGCGGATTCTTCGTCAGAAAGATGCTAGAAGGGTGGCACAGGGATTCCCCTAGGGTGGTTGACACTAGGAAGCCCATTACACTGGCAATCTCACTAGAGATGTGCGGGCAGCTGCCCGAGGTGTGCTTCTCAGACTTTGAAGCCACTCTTTTCGATAGCCTGTTTAAGCTTGCTTTCTTTGGGGCGTTTCGAGTGAGTGAAATCATGGCCGCCACATCCACAGCCCAAGGCGGAATCATAGTGGGCATAGAGGACATCCTAGTGGGGGGGTTGAGGGCTTGTCCATACTCCTGAAAGGATCAAAAACGGACCAGCGCCACTAGGGTCAGACAGTTAAATTGTCAAAAATAGAGGAACATCAACTCTGCCCAGTGGTGGAGCTGGAGGCCTATTTGGAGCGGCGTCCCAAGTAGTCAGGCCAGCTGTTTGTCCATGCGAACGGCACCTGGGTCACCAGATATCAATTCTCAGCAGTCCAACAGAAAGCCCTAAAGAAATCCAATTTCCCACCACACTTATTTAGTTCCCACTCGTTTAGAATTGGGGCGGCGAGCTGCGCGTTAGTGGCAGGTTTATCCGACCAACAGGTAAAAGCAATTGGTAGTTGGTGATCCGGCGCCTTCTGCTCCTACGTGCGCAAGGTGCAGCTGTAGCGGGTAAGGATCTAATGACGAGTTGCAGTGTGGTGGGCGAGGGACCAGGGATGTAGAGTAATGGTTGTTTGTCTCTCACAGGGAGTGAACTGCTTACGCGGCAGAAGAGAGTCGTGATCGTGGGCCACAGTATGGTATACTGGGCTGGGAAGCGAGCGGGACGCTCGTATTGGGGAACCAAGCTGGGCCTGGGACACCTGGCTGAAGTAAAGTGGAAAGGACGAAGTGGAATAAGGTGGGCTCAGTTCCTGCCGGTCGTCCATGAATTAGCAAGAGAAACGCATCCAGACATTTTGGTGTTACATCTTGGTGAGAACAATCTGCTGGTGGAAACAGGTTTGCGCCTGGTCACCAGTATGAAGCGAGACCTGTTGGAGGCCGCACGGGTTCTCCTGAACACAGTATTTGTATGGTCTGAGATGTTGGAGAGAATTCGTTGGAGGAATGCCATGTGCCCAAGCAAAGTAGATAGGGCCAGGAGAAAAGTGAACAAAGAAGCGGCCAAATTAATAACTGAATTGGGAGGCCACACGATCAGACACCCCCAGATTTGGTTCTCGAGACCCAAGTTATTCAGGCCCGACGGGGTACACTTGTCAGATGAAGGGCTCGAGCTCTATCTTAAGGCCCTACAGGGAATGTTGAGCCGGCTGTTAGGTGGATCAGGGGGGAGGGGGCGAGACTAGTCAAGCCAAGCTGGCAGTCTCTAGTGGCAGGGGTCCTGAGAGTTAGTTAAGTTAGATGGTAGGGATAGTCTGCTGCTAGGTCATCTCCTTACGAAATGGGGTCCACGTGAATGCTAGAGCTTGCCCGGCCAGCGTCACGCACGACCCAGGAAGGGCGCCAGGTCGCGGGCCCTAGGACAGGGGCAGTTCAGGATCCCCGCTGACTGTGGTCACCTCTTTCCTTGGGTCACAGTAGGCAACGGCCTCCTGATCCGGCTTGGGCGTCCGGGCAGGCGTGACATTGCAGCAGCTATAGTTAGCACTGTTGCGGTACTGAGGAACATCAGACCGCCTTGAGTTTACTATAGTTAAGTTAGTTAATAGTTAAGGTTAACAGGACCTGGAGGGGCATAGCCCCCTCCTCACCTGATTAAGGCTAATAAAGTTTGGTGCGGCCTATTTACCCCACAAACGATGGTGTCTGTGTCTTCTTTCCGGGGTGTGGGACAATCAAAACCAGTAACAGCAAAAACAAGGTTACAGAATGTTGTACATTACTAAATACCACCCGCCCCAATTTAAATTGCATGTGAACTTTACACATTTACTCAAATTCTAATTTATAATTTTGAATATGCAAAAATAATTGAATTTGATCCTTGACATGACTGTTCCTCACACCTGTTCTAATGGAAATCAAAGCTTGGCACCCTTCCCAGGATTTCTCCTCTTCTCTTTACTCAGTACAGTGGAGTCATACTGCTGAATCTGTCACATTAAAATCTCATACAGTCCAAGTTCTTGGAAGAGTAGCCAAGATTACAACAACTTCACTGCAGGATCAAACCAGAGGGAAAACAAAACAAGAGGAGGAAAAAGCAAAGCCCACTAGCATCTGATGTAATTGCAATAAAGGAAATATTTTCTGGAAGGACTAGACAAAAGATTACATACATCACCACACCTTAGTCCAGGATCTGTGATTTAACCACAAGACCATCTCTCTTGTCATTAATACAGTACTTCTACTTCTAGATTCTGTGCATATCAAGACAGTGTTTAAATTATAAGACAAATGCCGCAAAAAGTGTACACCAAGTATCTGTTGAATCAGCAATCCTGACTTTGCTTTGATGGCATTCATGAGCCCCCCTTTTAATGTACCTTCCAAGCATAACTTGTTAGTGAAATGTCTGCGGCAGGAAAAAGCGTGTCCCATAGCATACAGTACGTTCAGAGCCCCCCCTCTCTTCTCAGATGATGCTTTGCCCTATGCTTGTGGGACAATGACCTTCAATCCTAGGTTGTAAACAAGAAAAAAAAAAGAAAATGTTGTCTGGCAGAGTCCAAGCCCCTGCCCTGGGCACATATCACATTCATCTTGGGGCAACGAAGGAATGGATTACTTAGGCCAGCAAAGGCCACAATCTAGTTGTGCAATACTGCACACTCTCCAAGGGCCTTTTTAGACAAGCAGGATTTTAAACCTGCAGCTCTTGGACACCTCCACGCGGGGAGGGGGGCTTTAGATGCTCCTTTGTGAACCAGAAGTCACTCAGGCGCCATTAGAAACAGCGGCGTGGGCGACTCCCGGGTGTTTTGAGACGTGGCGTAGTAGAGTCCTCGATTATCGATTACCCACGGAGGTGGTCAAGAGTCGTGAGTTTAAAATCCCGCTTGTCTAAAAAGGACCCAAGATGTGAAAATCAGGAGACAGATTGGGTGAAGCGACATGAGATGTTAACCCAATTTAGGTCGCGTTACTCCACACTGGGCAGCCTTACTCCATGATGCAGCGCATCGTATGGCTGGCAGCCACCAGATGGTTCACCCAGTCCCACCCTGGGGCAGACAGCCAGCTCCTATGCAATGCATCCGCCAGAGAAGGCTAGAGATGCATCAAATAGTAGTGTTGCCTGAAATGGGGTAAAGTTGCCCAAATTGGGTTAAGGGGCCACCTTCCATGTGGTCAATCCCCCTCTGTAGCGAGGTCTGCCGTCACCCTTGAGCAGTGTACTGTGCACGTTTGCCATTCCTACGCGGTCATGGCTGGGACAGGATAGCAGGCGGGCTGGGGGATGGTAAGTGGGGAGGGGCTGGGTGCCTACACATGTGGCCGGCTCCTTGGCTCACCCCAGGGCGTAGCAGGACTTCTGATAGCCAGCCTGACTGCCTGAGTTCCCCACAGGGGGGTAGATCATGTGACCTGCTCTCTGCACCCAACCAAAGTGTGGTGGTTGCAATTGCCCACCACAGGGCAGGTGGGGGAATCAGGCCAGCCCCAGCTCATGTGGCTTCACCCATAGTTTCCCCCTGCATTTCAGATGCTTGGATCTGTGACAGTTTTCTCTGAAAGAAACTGAATTGAGCTTTTTAATTTCTGGTGCAAAACTTGTAAAATACTATTGTATCTCTTCTCCTCCTATGGCATCCCATCCCATCCCACTCCTGGCATGCACAGGGACTGAGCCTTTAAAGGGAGACCAACTGTTTAAGTGAGTGCAAGCACTGTCCAGCATATCCTCTAGTGCAATACATGTCTCTCTGCTGGCAGGCTGGGTGCATGCAATATGTCTGGCGGGGCAGAGGTTCATGGGGGTTAATTAATGAGCATTTCTGTATGCCCCAGGCAGAGTCATGCTAGGAAACAAGTGGAAAAGTCACCATATGAGCAGTGAGCTGTCTCAGCTTTAGAAAAAAGGTTGCTGAAGCCTAAGGGTGTGTGTTCTGATTGGCCAGCAAACATTTCAGAAAGATGAATTAATCAATTATGTCCATGCAGCCCAATAGAAGCTGCTATTAAATCAGCAAGGAAAGAACCAAAAGGGTAGGTACTTTCACAGATGAGGAGTGCAGGGAGGCTGGAAGGCCAAAGGGCCCTGGCAAGTTTCCTTTGAAATTGGCACAAAAGCTGAAACCATGCACCCACATTTTACCGGGAAACCTGCCCATTATGCCATTTCCCTTTGTGCATCTCCTACAAGCAGCATACACTAAAAATGTTGAGGGGCTGGTCCGTTCAGAAAGGAGGCAGGGCAGAGAGGATTTGTCTGAACCTTTTCCAACATGCCCCTGCCCCTATGGAGCATTATGATGATCTGTAAGGGGGGGAGGGGGGACAAGGTTATTTATTTATTAAAACATTTACTATCCCACCCCTCCTGCCAAAGGCAGCTCGGGGTGGTTTACAATGTATAAAAGTATAAAAATACACAGATAAAAAATACACAAACAACATAAACATAAAACATCTAAAAAGGAGGGAGAAGAGGATAAAAAAGGGGAGAAAACATTCTCCCCTGTGAAAAGAAGAGGGAGGAAATAAATACTCCACCCTTACCACTCCCCATAAAAATAAGACACACACCCCGGCCCAACACCCTCGCCAAAGATCTGGAAGGAAGAAGGACACCATAAGGAAGCAGGACAGCATATTCTGCACCAGCTGCAGTCTCCGGAACGTCATCATGGGGGGAGAAAGGGGCATGACAGACCTTGTAGCCCTGCCCCCTCTGGATGAAAGCTTGGAGGGACGTAGCAGCCCTAGGCAATTCTCAGTGCACAGATGTGGGGACATAGCCAAGGGGACGTGGTAACCCTAGCCTTGGTTGTCAGGCAATTCTCAATGCAGTGATATGGGGACATAGCCAAGGAGATCTGAGGCAGAAGTGCTGGAAGGTGGTGAGTGGCCTTAGCTGTGCCCCCTACTTCCAAAAGTTCATTGCATCGCTTATGTTTGATGGGATGACGACAAACCACAGACCTCTGAACTTGGCTGTGTAGCTGGCAAACATCAAGGCACATGCCTCTGTGAGGGTTCCTGGCCAAGCCCCTGCTGCTTGCTGGGTTTATAGGAAAGCCCAGATGTCTGTGAGGTCTTTGGTTTGGGATCTCTGGCCTGCTGGCCTGATGACAAGGCAAAAGCCTCTGGGAGCTTTAGTCTGCTGGGATGCTGTGAGGGCAAAAGACTCAGGGGCTTTTGGCTCAACAGCTTGCTGGGCTGATGTCGAAGGCTCAGGTCCGTGTAAGGTTACCGGCTGATGTCGAAGGCTCAGGTCCGTGTAAGGTTACCAGCTTAGCTGTTTTAGCCTAGGAGGATATCAGCATCCATCTCTACATGAGGTTTTCTACCTTATAAGGGATGCTCCAACACTGGCAACTGATTTGACAGAATATGATTTTTAAATAGTCATTCCTCCCATTTCTGGTTTTAGTGTTGCATGCTCTTGTCTCACCTTTTTCAGTGGCAAAAAGGGAGAAAGGGTTTAGGAAGAAAAAGAAGGGAGGAAATGGCAATAAATGAACACATTTTAATTGCTTCAAAAACTGCAACGATTACAGTTGTCAACGTTCAGGGGTTTGTGATGGAAATCTGTGACAAACAAAAAATAGTTGCTTGGGGAAAAGGCCATTTTTAAAATCTGGCCCAAAATAATATTTTCCAAAGAAAAATGTCGAAGAGCTGTAATGTGCTGGGATGATGCCCACGCGCCTGGTTTTCTAAGTGGACCGCTTCAGCAGCACCTGTAGCTCGCTGATCTAGTGGCAAGCCTCTGTGACGTCACTGGTAGAGCAGTTTTAGTATGCTGGAATGATAGGAAGGCACATGCCTCCGTCAGGCTTCTTGGCTGAGTACTAGCTTGCTGGGCTGAAGCCAAGACGCAGGAATTTGCAAAGCTGCTAGCTCAGCATTTCTTTTCTTGCTGGAATGATGTCCGGACACAGAGATCTGTGCAGTCTCTAGCTCAGCACCTGTAGCTTGCTGGGCTGAAGCCAATACACAGGACACTGGAGAGTTACATAGGCTCTACACCTCTACTTTTCTGGGCTTATGTCAAGGTACAGGGTTTTGTGAGGTCGAGGTTCAATACTTTGAACTTAATGAGATGATGCCACAGCACAGATCTCTGTGGGGTTACTGACTTAATATCAGTGGTTAAGGGAGGTCAAAAATGTAAGGGTGAGCTCACCAGTTTGGGGGTTCTAGATTGTCATGGGGGCTGATGTTATGTGGTAAGATGACAATGTATCATCATAAGTGAGGGTACATGGCAGGGAGTACAGAATAGAAAGAAAGATATCTTAAAGGAATACACGTCGCTTAGCAGGCTTGGCTAGCTATCAGCCCAACATACTAAAACTGCTCTATCAGTGACGTCACAGAGGCTTGCCACTAGATCAGCAAAAACAAATGAACAAGCATGACAACATATGTGTGTGATTATACACAAGGGCCCCCAATCCTAAATTCATGCAGACAGGCATGTGCATGACCACGCATGTGCACACAAACTGCACGCAATTTGCACCCACACAATATTCCCTATCCAAGGGATGCATGAAGGTTCCATGCATCCTTTTGTGCAATCAATAGGGTTAAGGACTGGGCTCAAGAAATGCAGAACTGTGTTGGGGAACAACTAATGTGAGTGTTCTTCCCATGCATCCCACAATCAGTCACTCCACTATTATATAATAAGGGAGAGAAACCTACAGGTGCCCCACACTCTGACCATGGGTGAGAAAATTAGTGGCAGGGGATAGACAATGTTAAGGGGAGGGAAATAAAAAAGAAAGTATACCCAATGGACATTGGCCTTATTACAAATGACGAAGCACTAAAAGTCTATAGAAATTACTTGAACAACCAGCTTGCAAAACAGATCCATGTCTCTCCTAACTGGAGAAAACCAGAAGAACAACTGTGTCAATTGCTAATGGAAACAATATCTGTTTCCAGAGGAGTCAATTTCCCAGGCTTTAGGAAATGCACAACAGCTTTCTTATCCTGACAAAGCTAATCACCAATGCAGAAAACATCTTCAACATTTTTTCCACCTGCAACCTCCAATTTCTAGGTGGAATCATTGACAAAACAATGACAAACAAATTCCAATAACCCAAAACCTCTCCCTATATCCTGGATGCTTTGCAACCAGGCATCAGACCAGTATGAAATCAGCCCTATGAGCAGTAATGGATGTCCTTCTATTGGCAATCCTAGAGGGTGCATACTCAACCTCAGACAGTTTTTTGCAAAGTGCAGTGCAACTAATAATAGATACCCTTGCATGATACAGCTGGAGTAGACAGACAACACTGCGACAATGGATGCAACCATTTTTCTCTAACAGGACTCGAGAGGTAATGGGCAACTGCTCCTCTTTCTCACCTGCTGATGTATCCTGTCTCCTGCCATCTCTTTCATACACACACCTGTGTTCCTCCTGTTTGATATCTAGGCCATTTTTACATGGTGGGGAAGCCATCTGTGTGCATGGCACTGTGGGGGCTATGCGGGGGGGGGGGCGGCGTTAGACAGGCGCACACCCATCTCCACCCATGGAATAACCTGGATTTTTGCCAGTTGCTCTGTGCGTGGAAATGGGTGGGTTACAGGAGCACACACCACCACGTTTACACGGGCACTCCATCTTATGTAAAAACAACCCTAGATGAGGCCATTTGGAGAGTAGGGTGGCCATACCTCCTCTTTAAACGAGGATGCTTATGAAAAATTCATGTTGCAGGGCTGCACTGCTTCCAGTGCAGCCCTGCACCATGAATTTTTCATAAGCGTCCTCTTTTAAGGGGAGGTATGGCCACCCTATTGGAGAGGCAATTGAATACCAGGGACTTTGCTGCTAACGATGTGGCCACTGAGCATAGGACCAGAGATAGTAGGCTTCAACTGAGCTACTAGGAAGAATTTGCTGGCCATAAAAAGTCAGGCAACTGAACAAATTACCAAGGGAGGTTGTAAAATCCCTGTCATTAGAAGTCTTTAAAAATAGGTGAGGCAAATACCTGTCAGGGGTGGTTCTAGTATAACTGGTCCTCGTGAAGGATAGGGGGTGAACTACCTAAAAGCCCTACTTGGGCTAGCAATTTGGGTATCAGGCCTGACCTGGAACAGCCAGTCTTTTCTGAGCTGGAGTTGGATTTTTTGGGTAGCACTGATGTTGCAATGCTCTGTAGGGGTGGGGCAAAGACATTCTCCCACTTCTTTCCAATGTGGCCATATCCCCATGGAATGCTGGGACATCATAATGCTCTGTGGGGAATAGGCCCTCATACATCTGACCTTGATCTACAATTACAGAACTTCATGATAATTCCCTCAGCTGTGTCTCTGGGTGTTTTTAGAAAAGCACCTCCCCACCAATAACCTACCCATCATGCATGTTGTGGGACCGCATTGGTACCCTATGCATCTCTGCAACATGCATGATAGGTGGGTGATTGGTGGGTAACAGGTTGGGAGGTGCTTGTCTAAAAATATCGTCAATCTCTCCATGAGAGACAGGTCAGTAATAGCTTCACTGTATGGGGAAACAGAGCTACCAAGAGACAAATGTCCATTTATTTATTTTTACAAAGGGGTATTTGGTTGCCTTAATTTTTAATTAGCCAGTTTTAAAAATAAAAAAATCTAGCTTTTAGATGTGCTGAGCACCCAAGTTCCAATTTGAAATCAATCTGACTCCATGTGACATCACATCATCTGTGCTCGGAGTCATGATTAAAGTTGTCACTTCTCGTGGTTTGATCCTAAGACTCTCATTTTGGCCTGTAGGAGTCTCAGGATCAAACTGAGAAGTGGCAGCCCTAGTCATGATCCCAATTTATATCTGATATATTTTGCATGTCTTCACTGCTGTATGGGGGAGGGGGTGTCACAGAATTATATTTAAGTCTTAAAATAGAGTCAGAAGGGGAAAACATTGGGAATCACCACTATAGTTTTGGATTGACGTTATTGTAGTGGCAACATGAGGCTGCTGGATGATGCCACTGAGTTGTTTGAGACAACGTCCCAAAACAGTACACCAAGGCCATGACACAATGGGTGGCGTCACGTGGACAGCTGCCCCATTTCTGCCCCACCCCACCTTTGTGCAGCCAAAGCAGAGGTGGGGTAGGCTGTCCCTGCTCTGGGGCTGCCCTGCCAGTGGTGCTCTGGAACTTCCTGGAGCACCACCAGCAGAGTGGGCATCTCAAGCCGGGGGCACCGGCCAGAGGCAGGGCTCCTGTCCGTCTGCTCGGTGGATGGCCACTGTAGACCCGCTCTCAGCCAAGGGTTGCCCCAGCAATGCCATAGCATTGCAGACCACCTGTTCGCAATGGTACAGTGTGGAGGAGGGCACCAGGATTGTGGGCTAAGGCAGCCACTGGGTCCATTTAAAACAGACCCAGGCACAGCTGCAAGTGGGCAGCCACGGGGGTGCACTCTCAGACTTACTCTGGGGTTGAGCACCCCACGTCCATGTAAAGTCCCTTCGCTGCAAAATGGCGGCAACAGGAATTTGTTGCACCCTCTCCTGTCAGCAGGAGAGAAGTGCGCCGCTGCCAGAGGAAGCCTGTTAGAAGGCTCCTCTGGTGTTGACGTGGGGGCTGTTCAGCAACCCTCCCCCCAGTGGCGCGAAAAAGCAAGTCACGTGGGGCAAGGCAACCCCTTGTAGGAGGGGTTGGCTCCCTGCCGCTCGGAGAGCAGATCACTCTGGCTCGGGAGGGTGAACAGTCAGCCCCACCCACCTCCCCTCTTCCACTGCGGGTCAGCTGGTTGCCATTATGAGGCCAAGGAGGAATTTTGAATGAGTAGCCCAGGTTTATGGGTCATTTGGTTTTGCCTCCTTCGCAGTGGAGAATAGGTTAAATAGGCAATCAGTTAATTCGAATTAGGACAATTTTGTTTCGGAGTAGTTATTCGAATACATATTAAATAGGGTAATTGACAATTATACATGAAGCAATTTGTTGAATTTGGATTTGATTTTGTCACTTAAGTATGGGTAAATATTGTCGCACTCAGCAGGGGTACAGTATGTGAAAGTAGGTAAATAGGTAGGGCATAGGTAATATGAAGTAATCTCCTTAAGAGATGGGGACGTGACACCCAGGTAATGTGGGGTGCAACGTGCCTGGGGTTTGCGTCTCGGGGAGTGTGCGTTAGCCCGGGGAGCAAGGATGGGCAGAGTCCTCAGCCTCGATAACGCATTAACTCCTTACTTGGTATAGGGTGAGAGTGGCACACCTCACCCTTCCCCGTTCGGCCACGGCTAGGGCCTGTCGAAGGGGTCGTTGATGTTATGTTAAGCAGAGCTGACATTGGGAGGCACGTCCAAGTCAGCCCAAGTTAATAAAAGTTGATTTAGCTAAGCATATTGGACCCAAAATTGCGTTGGGCAATTATTCACTGGCCTCAGGTTGTTGTTAATAAAGAGTGTGGCCTGATTTAAAACCAAAAATTATGGCTCCGTGTCTGATTGTGGGGGGGTGCGTCGACAAAACACCCAATGCCTCTGTCCTGCAGTGGAAGCCCCTGCGAGGGAACAAGCATGAGCAGAAGCTACTTGATTATCTGCTGTGGAGTCCCTGCCATCCCAATACTTCCAGGGAAATTCTGCCTGCCGTCATTTTAGCGTAGACTTTGGGCTATTTTTAGAATGTTAAATAAATATCTTAAGACACATTTTTAATTTCCATTTAGATCCAGGATTAAATATTTTATTTGTTAATTTTGTTTTAATCTCCTTGTGTTTATTACCCACAGCCTTTCATGGCTGAATAGGGGGAGGGGGAGGAACAGACGGAGAGGGGAGGTATAAAGGGAGGGAAAAGAGTATTGTTGACAGCATCTGATCCTCCGATTAATGTACTTCTAAGCAGATTAACCGAATCCCAACTGCTCTGTGCCAGGTCTCCTCTCTAAGCTTCTTGCTCCCCCATGTAAACAAAAACTCCACACAAATACAATTCTCTAAACAAACACCAACAGAGCGGAGCAGGCCGAAGGCCCAGTGCTCCCCGCTACCCAGACAGTAGTGGCTGAAAGGAAAGGGGACTATCTAAGACTCTGTATACATTTTGTTAGAAATGGCATCTGGCCCTCCTCCTTCGGCTTGGCTGTTTATATGAGCCTATTTGGGGCTGTCCATCTTGGGAAAGGCAGGGAGGGGAAACGCAGGGAGAAGAAGAGAACAGTGGCAGTAGGTGGTATTATTTTGGTCCCAGATGCATATAAGAACTTGTGACCTCATTATGCTTTACTTATCCATAACCCCTTTCCATAGCAACAGCTACAACACAGTGACAGGGGAGGGGAAAGGGCAATGAAAACAATCCATTAAAGAATCACTGAAACAACAGGCTCACAAAAAATAATGAATCGCTGTCATGTTGGGCCTTGCCCCTCTTTTCAGCAAAGTGTTCCATCTCAATGCCTCAAATAAAGACACATCCCAGGATCTCTGAACACTTTGCAGACATTCATGACTCAAACCACAAAGACCCCCTGCAAGCATCATTATCCCCTTTATCAAAACTGGAGAATGGAGAGGAGAAGTGAGTCACCCAGGCTGCACAAGAGAGCAGTGGCAAAGCACAGAGGGAAACACCAGATTATCTGAATGGTGGGCATATGCGTTGGCCCAAATGGCTACAAATATTCCCTTGCCTGCTGTGCTGAGCTCTCTCCAAACTTCACTCACTTCTGGACTTTTCTGAACAACTCCTCCAATGCCCTCTCTGGGAGAAGATGATTGGGCTTGCCACCTGTCCTGAATCTCACTCTGTTGCTCACAGGGTACTATGAAAGTCCTGACACATCTTTGTGCTTGTGCCACGACACTGCTGAAACACAAGTCTACCCCTGGAAAAGTGTCTATGAGTTAAAAATCAGTATGGAAGCGAACCACATTTATTATTATTATTTGTCATTTCTATAGGACTTTCAGTGTTCAAAGTGCTTTACAATCCTCATCGAGTTCACTCTCACAACCACCCTGTGAGGTAGACAATTATTATTCCCATTTTGCAGATAGGAGCTGAGAGAGCGTGTCTTGCCCAGCCAAGGCCCCACAGTAAGCCAATGATTAAAATGGGATTTGAACCCTGCGCTCCCATATCTAAGTCCAGCACTTTATCTACTAGGCTACATTGGCTTATCTAATATCTGTCCTGTATGATGGGAATTCAGGCACAGTAATGGATCCAGGTGCACACCAATGCTAAGAACCTGTGTGCTAGTTTTGAAATTCTGATCTGGCGACCCCTAAGTTGGCACTCAGTTTATCTAGATCGTGAGATGAGGTGAAATTTGAAAATGAAGCTGAGGGAACACTAGGAGGACAACCATTTTGGCTTTGCAGCCAGAAAACTGTTCCCAACATAAATTCTTCTTGAAAAGACACCAACGTATTTGACATTTAAGTGAATTGCTAATACTTTATTGCACTGTGTGGGTTTGTGTGCTTAAATCAAGGTCTTTTAATAAAACAATAATTTTAAAAAGTAATCTGTACTGGAAATGGAAAGGGGAATGCAACCAAACATGACTATGCAGAGTCAGTTAAAGCTGCAGGGAAAAGATAAGGATGGCAAAAGAAAGCAAATGAGTTTATGCAGTCCAGGGCACTAAGAGGAATAAGAAAGGATTTACAAATATATCTGGGGGAAAAAGAAGTGCCAGAAAGGAGGAAGATTCATTAATAAATGAGGACGGGGGGGAAATTAATGATTAAAAATGGCCAAGATACAGAGCAGAATGGCTATATTAAATCTTTTTTTGACAATAAAGAAAGAAAAGAAACCTGGATTAGAAGGAAAGGAAGGAGACAGTTTTTTTTAAAAAAACACAATGAAAAATAGAAGTCAAGAAAACATTTAGAAAATATTAATCTTTACAAACCATCCAGGCCTGATACAGCACATTGCATCATAGACAAGAATCCTGCAAAGATTATGCACACACACACACACAAGTAGCTATATGCACTGGAAATAGTATCACTCACCTGAAAGGGATTACTAAAAGTGCTACGGGTAAGCATGTATAAGTCATTGCAGCAACAGTGCCCTAGTTACATTGTTAAAGGAAGGAGTTAAACTTCTACTGAAAACTGTAGTAAACTAAACTGTAGTACTGTAAAAGATTATTTGTGTCTTTGACTTTACATATGTGAGAAACCTAACTGAAATCACTGAAAATTAAGCATGTAAATATTTTAGGACTGGAATCATAATATAAAGAAACACAGATGTATAAGAAACATGGACAAACCACCAAGAAAGATGAGAGACACCTGGCAAAAAAGTTAAGAGAAAAATAATCCAAAACCCACATACTCAGTGAGAGGCAAAAAGCCCTGAGAAATATAGGTGCTGCAAGTGACCAAAGGATGCTAGAGGACAGCAGCTTAGAAGTGAATTTTTAATACAATATAGTTGCTAGCAGCAAAAAAAGAGGCCCACATAATTCTGTGCTGTGTTCATTGCATCACAACATATGGACACAACAAGCCCTTTCCACACAGCTCTGAGGCATCCACATCAGGAAAACTGTATTCAGCTTGGGCCACCTCATTACCAGAAAGTGAACAGCAACTTGTGGAAATTTAAAGGGGCTGATTTATGGGGACAGAATAATGTGAATTTCTTCTGTGTGAAACAGAGGGATCAGGAATAGCAGGAAGGAAAATATATTTGCGGGGGGGAATGAACATCAAGGAGTAGGAGAAATTGTTCCAAGTGATATATGGGAAATAACATGGCATAATGGGATGAAATTAAGACTGATGGAAATTAGTGTTGGTTGTATATCATGAAAGCTGATAGAAGTGATTTTGCTTTAGGTCTGTGTGGATTTAGAGTAACTCATCTGGAACTGTTGGAGTGTTACACTTCTGTAAAACTGATGGGAGAGTAGAATCAGGAGATAATTCTTCTGTGTCAGTCACTTATAGGATTGATTCTATGACAGCCTCAGTCTGAGGATTGTGAGTTTTTAGTTTCTTTGCTTGTTCTGGTTGGCTGGTTGTTCTGGGGTTTTTGGCTTGTGTTTGTTATCGTTGTTTATTTTTCCTTAAAGAAAAGAGGCTTCATGCAGCATGTAGCCACCCTGTGGAATTCATACTGCTGTGGAGGTTGCATTTTTCAGCAGCTCTTGCTAATCATAGCGCCATTAACATCGTGTAAGAGAAGATAATAATGGTAATCCAATCTCATTATTCATCATCATCATGCCATCAGTGATATGGCAGCAGCACCTCCAGGCCATGCTGGCCAAGGTTCTATTGCCCAGCTACTGTACAAACAGATAGTAAGTGACAGTACCTGTCCCCAAACACCCCATGGACCCAGGTATCACTAATCAAGTGCAGGAGGAAAGGAGACAAAAAGGACTCTCAAACTTCACTCCAACAGATTCCACATTGCACAAAATTGTGACTTTACTGAAGTCAAGAGTACGCTTGCCACTGATTTCAATGTAGTCAGGATTTCACTCAAGTACACTTTCCTCCTAACAACGTGTTAAGATTAATCATGTTAACCTTAGATTAACCAAAAAGCAGACAGAATCGGAGTGTGAGATGATGCATGCAGCATGTGTCAGGTGGTTCAAGGGGACTGCACACACACCCTTTTGTGCTCACTGGCCTGTATAACACTTCCAGGGTTACAAACCCCAAAAGTTCAAAAGTTCATAAGTCAGGCCCCCTTATAAAGCATGAGTTGTAGGCTTTTCTTTTCAATAATACATTTATAAATATATTTCTATTTGTCTATTGGTTTCTGAGCCTTTAGGGTTACACTGCAGTTGTATTTTTAAACTTTTCTCCACAACCATGAGGGTTGCCTATTTACTCTTTTAAAACAAAAGCGGAGATGCACACAATTGTAGACAGAATCAACCCCTGGTTTTGTATGGCCAATTTCGTACAAAAGGGTCATGAGATGCACTCTCCCATATTCTGCACAACTGTCTCCAGGTAAACACGAATGAGAAGATAGCCCACACCAGGTGGGTGTTTAGTAGGTGTTCGCTACCCATTTATTAGTTGGCCTCCAGATGTTAGCCCCCCATCACCACGTGGCCACCCCCAACTCACAGCATAGTCCAGGGACATAGAATCCGGGCTAATATGAGCCATGTGGTCAATTAGGTTGTGTGCAGCCTCCACCAGCACCATGGTAAAAAACCTAGAACATTCCAGGGAGCAACCACTTCCAGCCTCTATTGCTCTCAAGGGTACCTTAAAAGCCCAACGTGCCCAAACATACATCATATCAGCTCGTCCTAGTTAGCAGCATACGCCCAATGCCTGCTTTTTTCAAGCCATTTAAATTTAAGGAGCAACTTCAACAGCCTCTACATCGCCGTGGCCACAGAGAATGACAGCCAGGCAACCTCCAGCACTGCTACCTCAACTGTTCCTTCTCAAACACACTCCGCTTACTGATCACCGGAGGTGCATTCCCTGGAGTGATGAAGAGACCAAGGCCTTCATCGCTCTGGGGGCGGGGAACCTACAATATAAGCTTGTGAAGTGCTACGGCAATGAAGTTGTGTTTCAGGAGATCTCTCTCCAGATGGCGGAGCTGGGATACCAAAGGGACATGAACCAGGGCAGGCAGTGGGCCAAGGATCTCCAGAGGGGCTACAAGGAGATCCAGGATAACAACTTTACCTCTGGCCATGGGAGGCAAACATCTACCCTACCATGACCTGCTGGCCCCAGTTCCTGTGTTTTGATGGAGCCATCATAGCATCAAAACTGTTTGGCTAAGCCTTCACCAGCGGCCAGAAGCAGGTTGATACGCCTCCTCCACTCCCTGTTTCCCCCTGCAACCGCTCCCCCTCCAGCTGCTCCTGCTCCCCCATGGAAGCCATGATGGCCAGCAGAGATCCTCCGTGCCTGTCCCTGCCACAAAACCAGCACGCATGACTGAGGACACGGACATGTGACTCTCAAGCTCTACTGCCTTGCGATGGATAGCCAGCCTTTATTTGAAGAGCCAGAGGAGATACTGGTAGAGGATATGGAGGACCCAGAGGCCACCTTTATTGAGGAGGCGGAGGAGAACAGTAAGTTAATGTACCTGGGAGAGTTGTATTTGCACAGATGTGCTTCCGTTTATTTATTTATTTTATCACATTTCTCTGCCGTCCCCTCCTGCTCACGCATCTCAGGGCAGCTCGCATCATCATAAAAAACATTAATAAAACAGTTAAAACCATAAAACATTAAAAATCCTGTCAGAACAAAAACACAAACTCCCTTCCCCCATAAACCCACCCTACCCCTCTCCCTCGCCAAAAGCCTGAGGGAACAGCCAGGTCTTACAACCCAGACGCTGACCGCTTGAGGGTCACATAACTAGTTAGCATGCCAGAGTCTCGTTCGTTATCGGAATTTACTGCTATCTAATATGTTTTTTCCCTTTACTATGTACACAAGTGGCCAGGAGAGCACCGGGGAGCAGGAGGATACTCCCCGGGACACAGGAAGTGGGTGGGAAGGCATTCATACGTGAGTGTTACAACGTGTATGTGAATTAGCAACATATTTTCACTTTTGAAACCATTATGTAAAATATTACAAGTTTGGTGTTGTTGGAGTTGTCTAGATACAACTCCATTGAGGGGGAAATTTGTATGTGAAATCAATATAAAGAAAAGTTAAGTAGAAGTAGAAAGTAAAATGTGAGCCCCAAACAAGTTGGACAGATTTAGGGACAGGTAGGAAAGACAATTGTAATGTAGATGGAGAGTACCTTAGTTTATCAGTAGCTTCCAGAGACGGAACGGATGTCCCAGAAACAGAAGAAGGGAGAACCTTCTGTGAGCTCTCTGGCCCAGCTACAGACATCTAGTTGTGTAATATGGACTTTTGAGTAGGGTAAGACAATAGTCAAGGAACTTTCTAGGGAATCTAACATTGTATTACTTTTTGAATACTTTTGTTAAACTTGCACGCTTGAATAATTTAATCTAACATTGGATAACAGATATGGGGGCATTCCAGGTTAGATACTTGGGCAAACCTTAATACAGTTTCTGACTAGGAATTTTCAAGGACATGTGAGGCAAGACAGTTATCCCTTTACAGACTGGGACAGTTCTGGAGAGAGGTGTGGCCAGTGGAGACTGTAAGTGGGGAAACTGAGGTTATTTTTAGACAAGTACCTCCCCATCCATTACCCACCCATCATGCATGTTGCAGGGTTGAATTGGTGCCCTATGCAGCCCTACAACATGCATGATGAGTGGTTAAAGGGTGGGGAGGCAGTCATCTAAAAACACCCTCCGTCACGGCCAGTCAGGAGGGTGAGGGCACAGTTGAAAGAACACCAACCCCATCACAGGGTGCAGTGAGGCTATTTAGATAGGGAAGTGGCCAGGGCCCTCTGTAAGCTTCCAACAGCAGTACCAGGGAACTCTCTAGGGAACAAGCATAAACAGTGCGGCACAAATGACCCACTCCTTCCTCTGCCCCTCCCCCACCCCCCATTGCTCTCGGAGACATCTTGCTTTGTGGTCCTTGACCATTACAGCCTGCAGCCCGGAGAAACTGAAGGAGATTCAGAGGCACAAAATTAACCTTAGAACACTTAACTCAGGGAGCTGAAGCCATTGTATTTTCTTTTCTTTCCCTCATAAGAAGGGAATGAAAATTTACTAAGTGACACTACACATCCAGTGTTCACACTGTACATCTCACTATCTTCCCTCAAATGATGACCTTGCTGGATGATGGATTTATAAAACCAGAGTTACTGGAGGAGGGGGGAATGCATTTCAAGTGCACAATGCCTCTGTTGGCTGTTTTAAGAGTGCACAGCAACAAATACAACAAAAGGAAAGAGAACGGTGCCAACTCAACAACTGCAGGAGGAGTAGAGAGGAGAACCGCAGAGGGCATAAGAGACCCTACCCCAAAGCCAGTATAAACCAGAGGCTCTTTGTTGTTATTCGGAAAAGTTGAGCAGCAGGAGTTCTTTGAATACATCACTGAAAAAACCTTCCAGGCTTTTGGATTTTGCCTCGCAGTTGCAATCAGCAGATGGTGATTATTTCACAGGCTGGGGCATCTGGTCAGCTCCAAGCTGAAGACCTTTACACAGTTTTATCAAACACTCTGGTCTAGGGACACAAATGAGGCTGGTGGGAAAGGAGGAGGCAGATAAGGAAAACAAGCAGTCAAATTCCCCCAACTGAAGGGGTAACTGAGAAAGTAACTGAAAAGAGAAAAGTGAGGAGCAGGGGTGGCTGGTGGGTGCTGAGGTTGGAGGGGCAGTAAGGCCGGCGGGCAACGGTGGTCAGAGCCAGGGCAACGGTGTGCATAACCCAGCAGCAAGGAGTTCCAAGGGTTAATATTGGATGGACATTACATTACTTAATCAAGCAATTTCAGTTAGGTTAAGCAGGTTATAATCACCTCCTCTGCCAGGTTTAAAAGCAGGCAGACAACTTTAAACCTCACTTACAAGCAGTTTTAGCAAAGACACACACACACGCAGCAGAGGTTAAGAACGCGGCTTCAGAAAGAAGGGACTTGCTGCTTGTATGTTGGAGGGAACCCAATCCCTGCTTCAGAAGTCCCTTCTGAAGCAGTATTCTTGCCCTCTGCTCTGTGTGTGTGTGTGTTGGAGGGGAATTTCAAGGCCCATGAATCACCAGACTTACAGTTACATCTCAGGATCTCAAAAGCATCCCATTTCCATCATTGTGAACACACAGCTAAAGATCGACAGACTCACAGGTACATCTTGGGATTTAAAAAGCATCCCATTTCCAGCATTGTGAACACACAGCTAAAGATCGCCAGACTCACAGCTACATCTTGGGATCTCAAAAACATCCCATTTCCAGCATTGTGAACACACAGCTAAAGATCGCCAGACTCACAG
>QEPC01010507.1:1177999-1204595 GCA_003113815.1 Sphenodon punctatus | reverse complement strand
ACCCTCGGTGGGTGGGAGAGGACCCTCGGAGGGTGGGAGCAGGGTGGGGGGACCCTGGGAGGTGGGAGCAGGGTGGGGGGACCCTCAGGGGGGTACCCTCGGGGGGGTGGAAGCAGGGTGGGGGGACCCTCGGGGAGTGGGGGGACCCTCGGGGGTGGGGATCACTTACCTGGCTGTTGCTCCAGTGGTCCCTGGCGGCCCGAGCTGCAGGCAGAGGTGGGGGGTAGGGACTTTACTTGCTTTAAATTGCCCGCGTGTCCTGCTCCTCCAGAGCCAGGACGCGCGGGCAATTTAAAACAAAACAAACAAACAAAAAAGTTCCCTGCCTTGCCGCTCACACACACACACACACACACACCCCCGCTCTCAGGGGGGAGAGCCTTTTTGTCCCTTCCGGGACCCACTCTCAGAGCCGCTCTGAGAGTGGGTCCCAGAAGGGAGATAGACTAAAGTCTGACAGCCGCAGCAGCCTCTGAAGCCGGTCAGAGGCTGCTGCGGCTGTCAGAAGCGGCGGCGGGGGATTTTTTAATTATTTTCTTTTACAGAGACGGCGTGGCGGGGGTCCCCCAGGGTGCTAGGGGGGCAGTGCCCCAAATCCCGGGGGGGGGGGAGTCACGCCTGAGCAGGGGGAAAGTGAAGGAGAGGGGGGATGGGCACTGGATCTCCAGGACTCGGAGGACATTTGAGCATGTGAGCAGTGAGGGTGTCAAAAGTCAGACTTCACAGCTGGAATCCAAGCCCTGGATCAGTGCTCTGCAGTGTAGGCCCCATTCCTAATACTCTCTAGCACTGGCCTCTTCCACTGCATCTTTTTTCCTATTATCATTATGGTTTGGGACAGACTACCAGCCCTTGGGGAATAATCTCCACTCCAACCCTTCTCTAGGTCACAAGAGGAACAACTTTCAGTGCACACATTCATTTGTTCTGCCAACCCTCCTCAAACCAATGATATCAGACTAACAGCTATTGTAAAGTACTGTCTTGAGGAGTGTTCTCACAAGCATGCCAGATCCAGCAGTTCCATATCAAAGGAGTTACTATGGACTAACTATTTCCCTTGTCTCATGTGCCTCAGGGGAAAGAGGAGGTTAAAAGCTCTCCCTCTTCCTTCTCCCCACCTTTCTCTCTTGCAACTTATTATTTATTTATTATTATTTATTATAAAATTTTGTATTCTGCCCTTTCTGCCGAAGGCAGCTTGGAGCAGCTAACAATTTTTAAAATAACATTATAAATACATTAAAACAATACATTATAAAAGGAGAAATCAAAAAATACGAACAGAAACTCCTCCTCCCCCGCCCTAACCCTCTCCTCCCTCCCATCACCCATCTCCCTCACCAAAGGCCTGGTGGAACAGCCTGATCTTGCATAATTGTCAAAAGGAAGGGAAGTCCGGGGCCAATCAGGCCTCTGCCAGAAGGGAGTTCCACATCCTAGGTGTGGCCACCAAGAACGCCCTCTCCATAGTCACCCCTTGGGAAACCCGGGGGACTTCAAGAAAAGTGCCCCAGGTTGACTGCAGGGGTCGGTCCAGGGCCCGGGAAGTGAGACGGTCCTGCAGGTAGGTAGAGTCCAGGCCGTTTAGGGCTTTATAGGTAAGCACCAACGGAAGACTATAGGCAGCAAGTACAGAGAGCGGAGCACAGGTGTAATGTGCTCATGGCAGCCTGTCCCTACAAGAAGGCAGGCTGCCGCATTCTGCACCAGTTGCAGCTTCTGGACCATCACCATAGGTAGCCCCACGTAGAGTGCATTACAATAGTCTAGTCTAGAGATAATGAAAGCATGGATGATGGTGGCCGGGTCCGAGTCTCAGATATACAGCCGAAGCCACCGCACCAGATGTAACTGGCAAAATGTGCTCCTCGCCACTGCCTCCACCTGGGCATCCAGGTGGAGTTGGGACTTGAGGAGCACTCCTAGACTCCGAACCTGAGGAACCAGTGGGGGGCAAACCCTGTCAATGAAGGGGGATGCCACTCCCACCGCCTTACCCACCAATATCAACTCCATCTTGTTGGGATTCAACCTCAGATGGCTCCCCCTCATCCAGTCCCCCACAGCCACCAAACACTGAGTAAGCACCAATACTGCCAGGTCTGGGTCAGTTGAAAAGGAGAGGTAGAGTTGGGTGTCATCAGCATATTGATGACACCGAACATCAAACCCTCTCACTATCTCACCCAACGGATGCATATACACGTTGAACAGAAGAGGGGACAGAATGGAACCCTGCGGAACTCCACATGAGAAGTTCCAGAGAGATGATATACAATCCTCAAGGACTACCCGCTAAGTTCTTCCGGCCAGGAATGAGCGGAACCATTCAAGAACAATCCCGCCCACCCCAGCCTGATCCCATAGGCGAGTCACCAACATCTCATGGTCAACGGTATCAAATACAGCCAACAGATCTAACAGAATCAACAGGGTCGAATGACCCTGGTCCAATTCACAGTGGAGGTCATCGACCAAAGTCACAAGTGCAGTCTCAGTGCCATAACCCGGAGGAAAGCCAGACTGTGAGGAATCTAGGAAACTGATGCGGTCCAGATGCCCCTGCAGCTGTCGAACCACTACCCATTCAATAACCTTCCCTAAAAAGGGGAGATTAGAGACTGGCCAATAACTGGCCAGGGAGTCAAAGTCCAATGATGCTTTTTGAGCAGAGGCCACACCACCACCTCCTTGAGGCAGCTCGGCACTCTTTCTCCCCTAAGGGAGGCATTGATCACTCTGGCCAACAAAAGCCCCAACGTCTCCCAACTGGCCTTAACCAGCCAGGACGGGTACGGGCCCATTTCACAAAAGGTGGCTCTGACCATCCCAAGGACATCCTCCGTATCAGTGGGCGACAGCCACTGAAACTGATCCCATGAAACTGGACAAGACATGGCTTCCACAGCCTCTGGTTCTCCTATCATAATAAGTGTGGTGTCTAAGTGGTGACTACGAGTGATTTTATCTGCGAAGTAATCAACAAACAAATCACAGTGGGCACTGGAAGATTCCAGTTCCAGAAGGAGGGAGGCCGGACTGACCAGGCCCCTCACCACCCAGAAAAACTCCTCTGGATGAGACTTCACGGACGCTATGAGGGTAGCAAAGAATTCCTTCTTTGCTATCCATATAGCCACAACATAGGCCTTTAAACTTCCTATCTGTTGGTTTCAGCACAAGAGCAGCGGGGTTATCCTTAAAAAGCTCGGAGGGAATATCATCCACCACCATCCCCGCCGCTTTACCCGAGCTTTTTAAGGATAACCCCGCTTGGTGGGTTCCGGAGCTGGCCAAATTCTTTACAGCCATAAATATAGCAGGTATGCCCCCACCAGAGTGGGCGGTGGCCGTCATTGTGCCCATCTTCAAAAAGGGAAATCCCAGGGAGTCTACCTGTTATAGGCCCATCAGCCTCCTTTCTGTCCCCAGTAAACTGTATACTTGATTGCTTTTAAACTCACTTGAAGAATGGGTACAGACTTACTCCCTGCTGGCGGAGGAGCAAGCGGGTTTTAGAGCGGGACGCTCAATGCTGGACAACTGTTTCATCCTGACGCACTTAGTGGACAAGTATGTTAATATTAGACATGGTAAACTATTTGTTGCATTTATAGATCTGGCTAAGGCGTTCGATTCAGTCCCAAGGAACTTGCTGTGGATGAAGCTATTGCCCATGGGGATTTTGATCCTTCTCTACTGCAGTTAATAGCTGCCCTTCATAAAGATACCAGGGCGATTGTTAGAGTTGGCCCTCGCGGAAGGATGACGGATTCTTTTTCACTGCAGAAGGGTGTGAGACAGGGTTGCCTCTTGGCCCTGCTTCTTTTCAGCCTTTTTATTAATGACTTGGTTGTTAGGGTAGAGAATGCCCATGTCACACACCCCCACCCCTGATGTTAGGGAACAAACCCTTATCAACCCTCTTATATGCTGATGATGTGGTCCTCATATCTCAATCGAAGCAGGGCCTCCAACAGTGTCTGGATGCCCTTGCTTCATTTTGTGTTCAATCTCACATGATGGTGAATGCCAGCATATCTAAGATCATGAGCGTTGGTACGGCTCAGTCAAAACATGTGTGGAGAATTGGCCTGTGTGAATTGTCACAGGTAACTTATTTTACCTATCTGGGGGTCACATTTTCAGCAGCGCAATTTTGGAGGGCAAACCATGATGCTTGGGCCACTAAGGCGGTCCAATCCTTGGCTGGGATCTTAAAGCTCTATTGCTCTACTCCTTCAGCTCCGTTGGACTTAGTGGTAGAAGTCTTTAATGCTTCCCACCTCCCCAGCCAAGTGTCTACCACCACTCCTCAGGAGTGGTTCCACTGCAGGGGCAGCCAGGTGGGCAGTGAGGCAGGCACAGAGAGACTGACTGCGTCCACTGCCTTACTGGAGGAGGGGAGTGAGCTTAGCCAGTCTGGCCTCCAGGGCCTGTTGCTTATTGCTGCCGGTGCCGCCTGTGCCTTGTGCATGCACACGGTGCGACTGGTCCAGAGGTGCTGCTATCAAACACACCAGACACCCAAAATGCAGCTAGCTTATTAAGCGCATTATGCCATGAAAATAGACATTTATAACCAGTTCAGTTGTGCCCCATAATCAGTTCATGCTGCCTCCACCTAATAACCAGTTCATTTGTGCCCCTGCCCCCATATAATCAATTCACACTGATTCACAAGTTCAGTTGTCCCCCATAATCAGTTCATGCTGCCCCCACCCATAACCATTTAGTTTGTGCCACCAGGGCAGCGTGAATTAATTATATGAGGGGTGCAAATGAACTGGTTATGGGGTGCGGGTTTAAAGACAGTATTCCTGTTAGTAATAACTTCATTAAGAAAAGTTAGTGAAATAGCAGCCATAATAATCTCAAAGCCATATTTGCAGATTTATTTTCCAAGATAGAATATGTATTGCTTTACATGCTAAATTCCTACCTAAGATAGTATAAGTAAGACAGTTGTGAGAATGTGGCCCTTTTTACACAGGCCTCTCCCACCAATGAACATGCAGATTTCTGTGTGTTCATGCGTGGGGGAGCCCCGTGAACAATGTGGTGCACGCACTCATGGTGTGTGGGGGTGCATGCACGCCCGCCTAACACGCATCCTCACTCACCCCTCTCCCCCACTTGTCCCCATGCACGGAGCAACCAGGGGAAACAGCGGTTACTCTGTGGGTGTGGGTGAGTGGGGATGCATGTGCAGCCATGTGCATGCCCTGTCCATGCACTGGCGTGCCCATGGACCTCCCCCACCCATAAAAATAGCATGTGAGGAGCCACTCGAAGACGAACAGAAGGTTGCTACCTTGTAAACAAGGTTCTTTGAGATGGTTCTGAACACTGTCACAACACCCACCCTTCCAGCACCACATGGAATTTTTTCCTTATATTTCTAGAAAGGGTTGGAAGGAACTGTCATTCTGAGGGGGAAAGTGATTTTTAATACTAGAGGAGCTCGAGACCATCATGTGGTCTATTATTTGACTAGGGTGAGCGTGCACAACCCAGTTGTGAGAATGTTGGGAGCCATCTTGAAGAACTTTCTTTACAAGGTAGCAACCTTCCGATCAGCACATGGGCAGGAGCTGTTTGCAAACAAACAGCTTTATCTCCCCAATCTGTGTCCTGCTGTTGCTGCTGCTGCTAGGAGGCAGAGGCAGGTGAGGGATATGGACTGGAGCCAGGGAGGGAAGGCAGCAGAAAAACTTAGGCTGCATTCTCACCTGGCGGTGGCGGCAGCAGGAGAAGCGAGGGAGACCCAGTGGGGAGGAAGCGGCGGGAAAAGAGCCAGTGCAGATCTGCTGAGCCCCTCTCCCCCCCCCCCCCCCGGCACCCGGAGCGGAGGCGGCGGGGAAAAGAGTCGGTGCAGATCTACTGGGCTCTTTTCCCAGCACCGGCTCCTCCGCCCTCCCCGCTTCCCTCAGCCCTCCCGCTCCTGCCACCGTCGCTGCAGGTGAGGGGGCCGGCCCTGCCTAGGGGCCCCCTCCCAGGGCAGGGCCCAGGTGCAAATGCACCCCCCGCGCCACGGTAGCTACGACACTGGGAGACTGTGATGGTAAAAGGGAGAAGAGATGGCGTCTCCTACCAGGACAGACTGTGTATCTGTCCTATGGGCAAAATTGAGACCTTATGCCATATTTTATTTTTCTGTCTGAGATACAATGATTTAAGAGATACCTGGATCACTCCCATGTTTTTTAACTCTTCATTGCCCGTTAAGGGCAAACTGATCGGTCTTTTAGAAGCAGCTGATCTCTCTAGGACTAAGGCTCTCACCTGCTTCCTTAGGTGTGTTGAAAGGATATGGATTACATCTGAGCAGATAAATGAGTGATCGGGTGGCATATATTAGTCTCTATGAACTGATTCTATGAGCCTCGCCAATGTGGAGAGACTCTATTTCAGTCCTGTATTATAATCTTTTTGTATTTTACTCTGGTTTTGTGTTTATTATCTTATGTATTTTTGTATGGTTTTTTATTGTCTATTGTTATAGCAAAACTGCTGGATACAATAAATTATTTTATACCCTTTTTTATACCCACAAGAGCAGCACTACCGTCGCTCTAACCACCGCCCTTCCTGCCTCAGTTGCCGCAGGCCCTCCGCGAACTACGGCGGCCTGTGGTGTTGACACGCAGGGAGCAGACACCTAGGAACCGTCCTGTTGATCACCTCAGCTAACAAGGTGTTTCAGAAAGCAACAAGGTCATCGAGTGAACGGCCGTCAAGATCAAAGGGTAACTCCCCATGAGCATTCTGGAACCTTTCCGGTTCCATTAGTCTCCAGGGGTGGACCAACCGAATTGGTTCTGCACCTTTCCAGGGGCAGACATGCACCAGGAGACAGGCCTGCAGGAGGAAAGTTAACTTGCAGGAAACTTTCAGTGTTTGGGGAGGTGATGAATAACGAGCAGGCAGAAAGACAGAGATGTCATGAAATGGATATGCAAGGGAGGAAATACAGAAGTTTGCTGAGATGGAACAAAAGAAACTCCCTGTAGCAATACATAGGCCTGAAATGAGAAATCTCGGCAAGTGCTATTTCCATCAGAAGCAGGGCATTTGCTGAGATTCATGTGATGCAGAAACTTACCAGCTGTCCTGCTGTTTTAACCATTTTCTGTTATTTTTCATAAGTTGAATGGGGCTGCTATGGGCTGGTCTCAAGCCCCATGTGTGCCCCGCACAAACCCCCAGAGACGAAAATGTGCCGGCTATGTGCTGGGAAAGTGTTGGAAATTTCCATAAACGTGCTGTAAAACTGTCATAAAATTCCTGGAAAGTGACAAAAAAGTCCCAGAAAGGGATGGGAAAAAAATATATGGCGGAAGCGCAGAATCACCAGAAACCGACCAAGTTCCGACAGACACTCACAAGCACTCTCAAAAGGTTGGTATTTCCCTTCGGAATGGGAACACTTCCTCTCCTCTCATCTCTATCCTCCCTCCCACTTTAACCCTATTATTTGAAGAGATAAGTATCTCTCTTCATCATTATTTTAGCCACTGAGTTTATAACACAAGTGAGGTTAAAGTGTGTTAGGAGGCAGCTAACTCTAAACAAATGCTTGTGTGAACAAGCTCCAAGAGTGTTTCTACATCTTACATTAGCCACTTGCATTGCATTACAATGCCTGATTGTCTTATACACACAAACACAGCAATGGCTATGTGACAAGCCTAGGTCAGCTGCACTAGAACTGGAGCTGTAGACAATATAATGTATGGACCCCCAGCTATGGATCTGGGAGAAAGGGGTGGTCTCTGCCCAAACTGAGTAACTGTCACTGAGGGCTCTGCCAACAACATCCCTGGTGAGGTCTCTTCCCAGCTTGGGCTGCAGCTGGCAGACCGGGGGTGTTCCACTGATAGCAGCCTCAAGGAAGAACTTGGGGCTTCTACCAGCATAACTGTGGGTGCTCCCACACATTTGACAGCTTGCATGCATTCCCACACTGGAAGCTCAGGTGTGTTGTTCTCCATTGCTCCTACACAGGCATAGAGAATGTACAGAAATACCCTAAGTGTATATAACAGTGATATTGCCTTGGCTGGGCCCACACAGAGGCTAAAAGGCCTATGTCCAGTGTCAGTTCAAGCAGCTCCCCTATAGCTTTGGTGGTAGGTACCTGCTGTGTTTTTGGAGTGAGGAGTCCGAGCTCCTCAAGCAGGTAAATCCCTTTGAGAGTTTGAGTTTGCAGACATAACGGTAGCCTGCAATTCCACACCTTTCCCTGCGTGGAATTGCAGGCTACCATTACAGTTGAATGTGCTGCCAGATGGTCTCCCAGGCCATTCCCCAGGTGGTGTTGGTGCGTAGCCCGGGCTGCGACTCGGGAACATCCCCAGGTCAAAGCCAGAGCTAAGCACCAACACTGCCCAGGAAATGGCTGCCCAACTGGGTGTAAAGAGTGCCATTATGGATGAATGGCTGCTTTACTTAACCCTGTCGAGGTCCCCGCCGGTTCCAGGGAACCACTGGCCGCCATGGACAGGGGACCAAGTGGTGCTGGTGAAGGAGAGAGGTACCTTCTGTTATTATTATTAAGCATTTATATAGCGCCAGCGATGTACCGGCGCTTTACAAAAAATAAGATAGACACAGTCCCTCGAGAGCTTACAATCTAAAGACAGGGGGAGGGGAGACAGGGAAGGGGGAACAAAGGGAGAGACAAGGGATGCGACATTCATGAGGATGTGAGAACTCAGGTACACTTTTTTGGTTTGGTTACAGTAAATTGGGAGTTTGCAGATAACAGGTGGGGGATAATCCTGGGTGGGGATGATTAGCAGGAGTTAGGAAGGGCAGAGCGGAAGAGGTGGGTTTTGAGGAGGGACTTGAAGGTGTGGAGGGGAGGGTGGGGGCAAGGCAGGAGTTCCAGGCATGCGGGGCAGCAAGAGAGAAGAGACGAAGGCGGTTGGGGGAGCAGAGGAAGCATGAGATGGTGAGGGAGGGGATGGAAGACGAGCGGAGTGCTCGAGCAGGGGTTCGGAGGGAGATCAGGGCAGAGAGGTAGGGGGGAGCAAGGTTGTGAAGGGCTTTGTAAGTGAGGACAAGGAGCTTGCACAGAATACGCTCAGGAAGAGGGAGCCAGTGGAGAGAGGAGAGGAGAGGCTGCACAAGGTCAAAGTCACTGGAACAGTGGCTGCACTGTTCCAATCAACACTTCTGACATCTTCACTAGGAAGCATAGGTTTAGAGGGAGAGGGGTGTGTGTGTGCAAGAGAAAGTGAATGGCAAATAAGTGAGGGGATTCTTTCTTGAGGAGAACACATTACACTTTATGCATACGTTGAACAAGCTGGTTCTGAAATAAGAGCAGCACCATGTTAGCCACTGGCTCCTATTAAACCGATGGACTACATAGCTGTGTCCAGCGCTTCAGGAGATAAAAAGGTTCGTTTCCTCAGAGATCAGCATTTTGACCTTCTCAACATTGCTGGGCCTGCGAGTGTAACCCACTTTAATTTCAGATTAGCATCTCGCATTTTCAGTACCTAGGGATTACTCTTCCCGCCTGTGCAGCATCTCCAGTTCATAAAAGTATCAGTTACCCTCCCCCTTGTTCGCAAAATCAAGTCAGATCTGACCAGATGGCACATGCTCCCGCGCTCTGTGTCAGGCTGCATTAATTCAGGGGAAATGAACTCTCCTCCAAAACTATATTTATTTCCGATGCTGCTGTGCCCAGTTGCTGGGCTGTCCTCAGAAAAACCAGCCATTGCCCTTTTCCATGGGTCTATCTGAGGAAATGGGGGAGGAAGAACCTTGCTAGAGGTCTCGGATGGCAGGATCCAGGAACAGGGAGGACCTGAAGTCCAAAATTTGTTGAGATAAAGCTCTTTCAAACCACTAAGGCGGTAACTATTTCCCCAAAGGTTAGAAAGCTGAAGAAAGATCTCCATGCAAAGCAAGGCAGAAAGCCTACTACACTAGGCTAATAAACCACCTCACTATTTCTGCTTTTTCCTTTGTGTTTTGATCTCCCAGGAAGCATATGGTGGCAGATGAGGCCACCACAGGACATCTCTGCAGAGCCATGTATCTATCCCTTTTGCATGTCTCTTTTACAAAGGAAGGGCTTCCTTCCACATTCCTGAGCAGACCTTTGGAACAAATGAAAGAGTCTACCTTTAAAAATCCATCCCAGATATATACTGACCCGCCCAGCCCCAGGGCAGGGGAGGAGTCCAAGTGTGCTGAGCTGGGTGGATGCCCCTACAGAGCTGCTCAGATATGTCTTGGAGCTTAATGAGTGTTCCTAGCTTCACAGAAAGCAGTTGGAGGGACTCTATCCTCACCCTTTAAACAACTGGCCCCGGGGCCTCTTGGCCTTTCGACGTGTCTGTAAGACTTGGCTGTTCGCCCAGGCCTTCGGAGGGGAGGGTGGGGGGGGTGAGGTAGGGGGGCAGGGGTGGGAGGGGAGGGGAACATTTAGGGGGGGTAGTTTTAATTATTCATATTGTTGTTTTTATGTATTTTATTGTTTTTAACTGTTGTGAGCCGCCCCGAGATGCTGTAGGCATGAGGGGGCGGCCAATAAATATAAATAAATAAATAAATAAATAAACTCTCCTCTCGTGAGACAAAAAGTCGAAGGGGGGCAGGGGGCACACTTCCCTTCCAGACCGTTTTACACAGTCTGCCTAGAGACTGCTGATGCGAAGAAACTTTCAGATGGATCCAAACAGTGAGATTCATGGAGCGCCTCTATGAACCAACTAAAGTTCTGAACCTTATCTTCTACTAATCTTATTGCCTTTGTTTCCAGATGCTCCTGGTAAGCTGGGCCACAGCCACAATGGAAGATTACAGATGTGATTCTCAACGATTAAAAATTCATTAAAATGTATTATTTGAACCAGAAAGGTGATTCCTTGTAAGGGTGGGTGGACATCACAAAGTGCGTGATTTTACAAAAATGGATTGTCTCCATAATAGAACTTTATAATTGGGCATGCAACATACCTTAACTGTCCAGACACTCCCATGCCTGGATAATAGTGGTGTTTGGACTATCAGAGTTGGCAAGTATAAGAAGGGAGGACCTGCAGCCCAAAATTTGCTTAGATAAAGCTCTTCCAAGCCACTAAGGCAGTAACTATTTCCCCAAAGGTTAGGAAGTTGGAGGAAGCTGCAGTTTATCATTGGAGCGAACAGGCTGATGAATTGGAAGCGATATGAACCCCATTTGTGAGCATGCTTGACAAACACACACACCACTGAGGCCGCTTTTAGCTGAGCGGCGCTCCGTTTCGCGTCGGCGGCGCGTATATTTTGAAACTTCCGCCTGGTCTAATTAGACGAGACGGAAGTGGCTTAATATGCGCATATTATGGCGGAGACGCATTTTTAAAGTGCGCGAATTTGAGGTATTTAATTTGTGCACTTAAAAAAACAGGTGGCTGTTTGGGGGCGGAGGGAACATTATCGGTTCAAGCTATTTAGATATGATGAAGAGAAAGCAGTAGGTACAGGTGTGAATAGCAGGCTGTCTGTTACACATTCCTGTAGTGGCTTATGAAGTCCATTGTTCTTGGTAGCCAACAGCAGGTGTTTTTAAACAAGATGCTACCACGCATGGCCACTGAGGAGCCACTCATCCAGCTGCCCGTCCGAAGGTAAAGCAGGGGAATGTGTGCTCCCGTGGGCCACACAGCACCCACTGATGGCTACTCAGGGAGCAATGCCAAGAGATCCAGAGTGCTTCATGTGGGGCAAGCCAAAAAGGTCCGTGGCAATCGGCAGCCATGCATCCCCTACCCATATGAACAGCAGCAGTCTGCCACCCACAGGCACTGTGGACGGAGGACACAGCCTTTGCATGTCACAGGAACTGGCCACGAGTGTTGGGGAAGCTGGGTAGGGAACCTGAGTGGCCATGAGTGTGTTCCCCAGCGCTCATGCAGGGACATATCAGTTTCAAAGGCCAACCCGGCATGCTTTCCCCTCCCCCATGGTCCATGGCAGGTGAGGGTGGGGGGTATGAGGCAGCTGCTGCAGTAGCCACGGGGGAGCTGCCCATTAGAATCGTTCCCCATACACTCCACCTGAGTGGGTGCTTCGCAGCAGGGTCAGTCAGCAGCCACAGACACCTCTCCCCACATTTAAAACACCCAGTATTTTGATTATTAAATCCCAGGTTCATCTTTTAAAAGTATTGTCAGGCTCCCTTGCAGAACATAGTTTGAAAGATCAGAAACACAGTGGTCGCTCTGGGAGAAGTGTTTCCCATGGGGGACTGTTTCACCAGCACAGTTTCCATTGAGGCATTTAGTGTAGTAAATAAAGTACACCACACACTATGATTGGCATATCTGGATCGTTTGTATTTTGAATGGTTTTCCATTACACGTTTTGATAAAGGACTGAGTAAGAGATTGTTCACAGTTTACCCACTGACCATTTTGGCAGGATTTTGCTCCTTTTTGGATAGGTGTGTCTTGCTGTGGAGGCAATATGGCAGGGCACGTTATTATATTGGAGGCGACCCATATCCGTGTTAAGGGACACCACAATGCCTCTAAGGTTGTCCGCCAGGGAGTGGAGGTCCAGTATAGATGTGGCGTGCTGCTGAAGTAGCATGGAGTTGATATGAGTCCCAGAATTGACAGCATCCTTCATCCCATTCAAGAAGACATTAAAGCAGGAATTAAGGCCCTCAATATCAGCAAAATTCCACAGGGAAACGCCCATCCCTGAGCCACCAAGCAGGTTGGAGAAAGCATTCCAGTGGGACCAGGTTGGGGTGGGGGCCTAGGCAGGGCTGCAGAGCTTCCATAAGGAAATGGCTGCCACCAATTCCTGAGCAACCCAGGAATGATATTGAGAGGGGCCAGAATGAGGCAAGTTGTAATCAGAGAAATCCAAAGCAACAGGGAACTGGATCCAGCCAGTGTTAAACACAACTTGCTCCGTAGTGGGGTGAATGAACAGTCCCATCCACTAGACAGGGCCGGAAGGGAGGCCACACCGACCAGAGTGGAGCAGGAGACAAAAGCAAGGCGGGCAAAGGAAGTTGGGAGTGGGGTCCTCCCCACCTGGAGTGTGAACAAGCACTCAGTGATTCCAGGGGGCCTAGAAAAAGTACCTTCATAGGGACCAGCACCCTGGGCGTTGACATTCATCATTATGTCCACGGACCAGGGATCATCAGGGCTGGTGAAGGTGACCTGATTTGCCCATTGGACCTCTTCCAGACATGGCATGGAGGAGGAGAGGACGAAGGTGGCCTCTTCCTAAGCACCCCCTTTAAGAACATAAGTAGTGCTGTACTGGGTCAGACCAACGGTCCATCGAGCCCGGCATCCTGTCTCCAACAGTGACCAATCTCAGTCACTTGAGGGAAGTATGGGACAATCTGTCCCCTGTTGTTCACTCCCAGCTCCTGACAGTAAGAAGTTACTTTCCCCATATCTAGTTGGCTAATAGCTGTTAATGGACCTACCCACCAAGAACCTATCTAATCCGTTTTTAAACCCAGCTATACAACTGGCCTTCACCATATCTTCTGGTGACAAATTCCACAAGTTAATTGTGCGTTGAACAAAAAAATACTTTCTTTTATGTGTTTTAAATCTACTGCCAGTTAGTTTCATGGATTGCCCCCTAGTTCTAGTACTATAGTATTTGAGAGGGTAAATAACTGCTCCCTATTAACTCATTCCATACCGCTCATGATTTTATAAACGTCTAACATATCCGCTCTCAATTGTCTCTTCTCCAAGCTAAAGAGCCCTAACCTATCAAGTCCCATTGGCGGCACTCTGAAACATCCCAGAGTGCCACCGACAGAGCAGGTCAGTCAAACCCAGGGCACTAGCCTATGTGGAGCTGCTGTACGTGTTCTGGGTGGACCCATGCTGTAGTTCCACTCCCCACCGGCCATTGCCCCTAACAGCACCCTAGAGTTGCAAGCACCAGCCTAGAGTGTTGGGCAATTGCCCACAAACAACTTTATGGTGCTGCAGGGGCCGGGGGGTGAGGTCTGCCTACAGGTCTGCCTACAGTGGACCCAAGCAGGACTGGAAGCAGGCGGACACAAGGGTGACGCTCGGGGTGAGCAACCTCCGCGTCCATCTATTTGCACCCAGAGTGTGACCTTGTGGAAGTCACTTCAAGGCTTTGGGCAATTTAATACTTAACTGTGTTCTATGAGGGCTTGTGTACCTTCCTCTGAAGCAGCTGTTATGACTGCTGCCATGGTATTGGAGTAGGTGACCAATGGTTTCTTCTGGTATCATGATTCCTATGTTCTTCTTATCTGTCAAATGTTAGTTACTCTTTAGTTGACGTGCAACAGCAGCTCAGTGCTATACACTAATTATTCAGAACTATATAGAGAGAATACAAATGTTGAAAATAATACTTTGCTTTCTCCCATAGGGCACTGCAAGGCCAAATTAATTCATGTTTCTCTAGCAGAAATCCCTGGATGAAACGTTATTGCAACGCAAACTATTATTAATTATTCCTTCTCCTTCTCAAATGTGCTCAGTTTACAAGTCAAGAGGCATTTCCCCTTTCTTGGAGGGAAACCAAAATCTGAAGCCATTAAACGTTTGTGTAATGGAATATGGCTGCATCCACAGACACCAAGGTCATTACTGGGATTCTAACCTGCAAATTCCAATACCCAAAGCACAGGCCCTGCAACACAAACCAAGATAAAAAATTACACCTAAACAACTTCATAGCCAGCTGTTACAGTTGCTGCCACTCACGCCTAGGAAACAGACATGTTCACATGTATCAAACTAGTACTGTACACTGAAGGTTGCCACCTTTTGCAGTTTGACCCTGAGGCTCCCACAGGCCAAAATGGGAATCTCGGAGTCAAACTACAAAAGGTGGCAACCCTATGTACATCCCTTCTTGGCAAAGTTCACCTCAAACATTTGAGAACAAGAGGAGTATAAACTCCAGTTGGGTTGTCACATGGTAATGAACCATTTGCTGTATACATACACACACTACCTACAACAAGAAGGAATAGTTTACTTCAGTAATTTCACTGGTATTGGCCTATGCTTTTGATGCTGAAGATCCTGTGTTCAGTCCCTACATATGACCACTATGTCTGCATGCACCTGACACTCCATAAGATGCACAACACTGCAAGACCTAAGGATAGGAAAGTCAAGCTCTACTCTATCTGCATCTTTCACCGTGCTGGTAAAGGTCTGCGGTCAGAATCAGTCACAGTCTTGATTATTATTATTAAGTTTATTATGGCACAGGCTTTCGCCATGGCCCAAAGCAAAAATATAATTAATACAGAACACTTTCATTAGTCCTTGGACTCTATAAACAACAAATTCATAAACCAATATACAATATCTAGAATCATTTGGGTGCATTCAAAAACATAAATTAATTAGACATAATGAATATAAAATATCAGAACAATAATAAAGAAGTCCGATGAGCACATGGGTATGCAAAATCCTAGGAACGCAGATGTCATTATACAGTACCTACAATACCTCAGGTGGGAGGGTAGTTAGAACGTAAATCTTATACACAAAAGACGACGCAGCAAGAGAAAATAGAAGTTTGTTGGCACACAATATCCTCCAGCCCCAGATAAAACCAGGACTAACAAGAGCTAATCCTGGTGGCAGTTAAGGCGTCATAATCTCCGGACCATTATCTCCTCCAGACCAGTCTCTCAGCGCGCCACCTCCAGAAGGGGATGGGACCAGTTAGATTGGTCCGCCCTCGGAGGCTGATGGAACCTCAGTGGTTCCAAGAGGTCCTGAGGGAATTAACCTTGGACCTGGACGGCCACTCTGTTGATGAGCTAGTCCAGCATTGGAATAGTTTGCTGGGGGAGGCCATGGACAGGGTAGCTCCGAGACGCCCCCTGCCTCTGTCCTGCCACTGCAGGGCCCCTTGGTTTACTGAGGGGCTGCAGTGTATGAAACAAGTAGGCAGGAGGCTAGAGCGACGCTGGCGTCGGACTCACTCTGACTCCGACCAACTTCTCCATAGGGCCCATTTGCTGTCCTATGTTGAGGCTGTGAGGACAGCAAAGAAGGAATTCTTTGCTGCCCTCATAGCGTCTGCAAAGTCATGCCCGGTGGAGCTGTTTCAGGTGGTGCGGGGGCTGGTCTGTCCAGCCTCCCTCCACCTGGACGGGGACTTGTCCCAGGCCTGCTGTGAGAAGTTTGTCACCTACTTTGCAGACAAGATCGCTCGGATTCAGAGTGACTTTGACACCGGGTTGGGGGCAGTAGGTGGAGAGCGTGAGGTCACGGAGGCCCCGTCTGGTCCAACTTTGTGGGGGGGAGTTTCAGGAAGTGACACCGGCCGATGCAGTGGATGTTCTGGGGTCTGTGAGAGGCACCAGTTGTGAACTTGATCGTTGCCCATCCTGGTTGGTGAAAGCCTCCAGGGAGACATTGGGGACGGTGCTGGCGAGAGTGGTTAACACGTCCTTACAGCAGGGGAGGTTGTCACCCTGCCTCAAGGAGGCTGTGGTGCGCCCCCTGCTGAAAAAAACATAATTGGATGTGGACGTACTCGCCAGCTACTGACCTGTCTCTAACCTTCCCTTTTTAGGGAAGGTTATTGAGCGGGCGGTGGCGATCCAGCTCCAGGCGCATCTGGTCGGCATCGGTTTCCTGGACCCTTTTCAATCTGGGTTCCATCCCGGCTATGGCACTGAGACAGCGTTGGTGGCCTTGGTCGAAGATCTCCGCCGGGAGATGGATGCAGGATGTTCTACATTTCTTATCCTGCTAGATCACTTGGCTGCTTTTGATACCGTGGACCATGGGCTGCTGTTGAGATGGCTGCGAGACCTGGGGGGTCTGGACGGGACTGTTCTTGAATGGTTCTGCTAATTCCTCTCAGGGAGAAGCCAACGGGTGGTGTTGGGAGCTGAAACATCTTGCCCCCGCGCCTTGTCCTGTAGCGTTCCGCACGGTTCCATCCTGTCTCCTTTATTATTTAATGTTTATGTGCAGCCCTTGGAGGAGGTCGTGAGAGGGTTCGGGGTGCAATGTCACCAATATGCTGATGATACTCAACTGTACCTCTCTTTTTCAGCTGACCCAGACCCTGCTGTCTCATTGCTATCCCAGTGTCTGGAGGCCGTGGCGGAGTGAATGCGGCAGAGCAGACTGAAGCTCAACCCCGATAAGATGGAGGTGATGGTGGTGGGGAGGGCGAGGGAGGTGTCGGCCCCCTGATTGGGGGGGTCCGCCCTCCTATAGCTCAGCAGGTCCGGAGTCTGGGGGTGGTGTTGGACTCAGATCTCCGCCTGGATCGACAGTTGGAGGTGGTGACAAAGGCCGCCTTCCGCCAGTTATATCTGGTGTGGAGGCTAAGTCCATACATCTCCGGGCCGGATCTGGCCTCCCTCATCCATGCCTTCGTTACCTCGAGGCTGGACTACTGTAATATGCTCTATGTGGGGCTGCCCTTGTTCCTGGTCTGGAGGCTGCAGCTAGTGCAGAATGTGGCGGCTCGGCTCCTGACAGGGACGGGTCGTCGGGAGCATATAACACCTGTGCTCCGGACTATGCACTGGTTGCCAATAGCATGCTGAGCCAGGTTCAAGGTATTAGTATTGATCTGTAAGGCCCTTCACGGTCTGGGCCCCTCGTACCTCAGGGACCGCCTCGCCCTCCGTGTCCCGAAGCGGCTCCTTCAGTCTTCCGGGGGTGCCTTCTTGGAGGTCCCCCGTGTTAAGTGAGGGGCCACAATGGAGAGGGCATTCTCGGTGGCCGGGTCACATCTTTGGAATTCCCTCCCGGAGGAAGCTCGCCTGGCCCCGAGCCTTTTAACATTCCAGCGGACTTATAAAACCTGGCTGTTCACCCAGGCCTTTGGGGAGGAGGGTAGGTTAGAGTTCTAACGTTTCCCTTCCTTTTATTTCTATTTTATTTTTCCCAACCCTGTTTTGGGTTATATTGTTGTGTTTTAAAGGGTTTTTTAGCAATTTGTCTTTTCGCAGCGAGAACCAAAAAGGTTGCCACTGCTACCAACTCATGAACTTGGGATAAGTTAGTAATAAATAAAAAATAGTCAGATATCTTCAACTTCCTAGCCTTGGCCAATAACGGAACCAACCATAAATCCCTAAGGCAGGAATAATAGGAGCGCCTAAAGAGGATGTGCTCAGCAGTTTTGGTTTCCTGTAGCTCACATAAACAACGGTGGAGCTCATACTGAACTCCTTTCCACCTTCTCTCTAATACTGCAGTCTGTGTTAGCTGAAATCGCAAGAGCGTATAGTGCCTTCTCAAAGTACTGCTAACCAGCTTATCTAGATAAGGCTCCATGGAAAAGCTAGTTTTACCCAAACCCAGCCAGGGTGCCACTTTCCACACTCTCAACAAGGAGAGGTCTGCTTGCATAGCCAGATCCCGTGATCTCTGCTCTATTTCCTGCTTTATGGCAGCTATGGATTTCCCCAGGAAGTACGTAAAGGAGAATCCCAGGCTAGCCAGAAAAGAGGCTAGATGTTTCAGCCAGGGATAGGCCCTGCCGCCATCGTGTTCCAGCTCCTCCGCTAGACACTGGGCCTGCAAGGTCTGCAATGGTTGAGTTAGCAACTTTATCCAGTAACATGCAAGCATCATTCTTCCGTGATGGTCTAGGTATGACCGTTTCCGCATGCACAACAGCACCTGGGACACTGACACACAGTCTGAGAACTCTCCGGAGGAAGAAATTTTGCACCCTCTCCAGAACAATAATGTCTGGTGAGGGAATAAGCTCTGTCACAAAAGTTAACATGGGGCAGATCTTAATTTGAAACGTCTTCAGGATAGCACTCAGGGGAATTCCACTGGAAGCACTTGAGGCTCTCAGCAGGCAACGGGTTGCACATAGTGAAAAATGGGCTCTATTTTTAAGATGCAGTGCCCAAGTGCCCCTAGATGAGAACGTGATCCCCAGATATGAAAAAGAATTAACCACTTCAAAGTGATCCTCCCTAATTTTCCAGCTAAATGGGGAAGATTTGCCTCCAACTAGCAGCCATTTGTGAATGCACAGTGATTTGGGGTTTGGGGTTTTTTTTAATTAATTTTTAGTAAAAGAAATGGGAACAAACCCTAAACCAAAAATTAAGGGTGTTTTGTAAATGAAAACAAAAACATAGGGGTGCCTTCTGCACACCCCTAGGAATTAGTACAAGCTCCATGGGTCAGAAAGGAGGTTGGGATGGCAGTGCTTAAGGGGTGTTTTCAAGATTGGATTAAGTAGCGGGGAGGGTCCAGATTATGAATGTATGCTATGGATCTATCGCCTATCTTTTATTGCAAGCCCTCATCTCCATTTCCTTCCCCTGAGCTCACTCTTGAGAGTAAGGGGCAGATTTATGGGCCAGATTCAGAAACTGAAAGAGAGAGAGAGAGAGAGAGACACACACACACACAAAACCCATCACAAACCTTCAGGCTGACCCACAAACTGGAGATTACCCACTCAGGGTCTCCTATGAAGTTTTCTAACCATCGGGACAAGATAGGCATACTAGTTATCGAGTATTAGGTGCCTCTCACAGAGTAGCAACAGGATCAGGTCCCAGCCAGAGTTCCAGCAGAATCAGGGCAGACAGGCAACAAATCCAGGCAGTCCAAATACATAGTCAGGATCTAGGCAAAGGTTGAACCAGAAAAACAGTCCAAGTGGGCGGGTCAGGTGGGAATGGGAACGCAGAGGCAGATAGCAGGCAGAAGGAGCCTACTTGTTGCTCTGCCTGCCGGCTGCTTCCTATCAGGTTCCTCTTATACTGGGCACACCCAGCAGAGACCAATCAGAGCCTGGTGAGCGGGGACCCCATCAGGCTACCTAAAAAAAGAGAAGCAGGGTTCCCAGAACCAAAACAAGGGTCTGAGCCTAGCCTTACCAGTGTCAGCCACCCTTGCCAGGGTCCCACCCAAATGCACTGGTTTGAACCCGGGTCCTGACATTGAGTCCCTGCCACCAGGAGCCTGATGGATCAAGCTTTGTATTGAAGAAAAGGACAAGACGCTCTGCTGTGTTGACTCAAATCAATGCCCCACACTATTAGTGAGTCTAGCGGCAAACAAGGTGCGGAGGGATTCTCTGGCTATTCCAGCAGCCAGGTCAGGAATGTCAGAGAACGTTGTAAATAATCAAACCTAATCTATTGCAATCTTTGTTCCCCAAGAGTCTTCCCCCCTCTCTCTTTTAGCTTAGGTCACCTAGACATCTCAGATCACTGGTTTAAAATTTAATACTGCTAGAAGCAAAAGTTTAGTATTCCAACAGGTCTGAATTCCTATGGTGTCTTTCATCTTTCCAAGGTAGACGTACAGCAATTTACACTGTATGGGTGGTAACACAACGTGTTATTACTATTCACTTTGATCTCATCAGGTTAAATACATATTGGCTTGGATTCCCTACAGAACATCTCTCTAAGCCGTAGGCACTCCCTACAAGCAGTTTCAATACTGCTAAGGGAAATGTGGAATAGTTCAGTCAAGAAGAGGAGTGCCCTTTTTATTGAGGTATTACACTGCAAGACACTTAGCATTAGTACGGATCTCTCTGTTTAGTCCTTAACATTAAGCCCGTCTTGCACTACAAATCCTATGGCATTTCAGAATTTTTGGTTCATATCCATGGCCAAAACATCTAGCAACCCAACTGAAAATCCTGATAAATTAATCTAATTTCTATTTATTTATTTATTTATTGAATCACTCTTCTACCCCGCACCCTCCTGCCAATGGCAACTCAGAGCATCTTACAACTTACAAAAGTTTTAAGAGCCCAATCTATCTCCACTGGGTATTAAATTTAGTACAGAACCTTGGTTGGGGGTAGGGGGGGAGGAGGCTTGAAACTCAGGCTTTGGGAAAAACCTTGTAGGCTCTCATGATCATTTCAAGCATTTCATAACACTCAGCATTGTGCAGCCATGAAAATGATGCCCAAGAGGATAAAGGGAGAATTGAAAATCAAGGCAGGCCACAGGAAGACAGTATTAGAAACCTTGAGAACAAACTCTCTCTCTCTGGATTCACTTACCCAGAAGCAGCAGAGAAATTATTTTACCAATACATACATACATACATACATGTACACACACACACAAATAAATGTGCCTAATAACTTTAATTTTAAACAGAATGAAGAAACTCAGAAATGGGTTGCTGCCAGTCTGAAGCAGAGATTCTGAAACTGTGGGCTGGACCCCAAGTGGTTGCACCTTCTTGTTACTCTTTGTAAGTCTTTGTTGCTGTCTTGAAGAGTCCCAGGACTACATTTAAATCTCACAATGGAGCCAGTCAGGCAAACATTTTGCAAACCCACTGGCCTAAAGCTAAAGCTAAAGCTAAATCTCAAGTTTTACTATTTCCCAAAAAGTGAAGGGATGGGTGTGACAGGGTTACTGTGATCCTTGCAGGACTAGGCCTGCAGGCCAGAGTCACTGGAGGATCCAGCCCCTGGGCTAAGTGGAGTGCTAGCTGGCTGGCCCTTTAAGAAGGTAAAATGGTTGCTGCCAATTGGGCTTATTGAAGGCAGCTGTGTGGGCTGTGCAAGAGACTGGGGCTAAGTGGGGCCGGCTGGGCCAGCGTGGCTTCACTAGCCCTAACGCCTGAAAAGAGAGCTGTGGAGCTCAGTTTAGGGGAGACTACCAAGGAGAGGCAGCAAAGCTATAGGGCTCTGTCTGCAGGGGACTGAGGAACTGGAGCCAGCCCAGCAGCAGAGGGCTGTCCCTGGGAGCCAACTGGCAGGGGCCAGGCTGGAGGAGCTGGGAACTAAGTAAATTGGAGAAAGCAGGGTGAGGAGGCCTGAGCTCAGAGACATTCTGGTGGGGAGATAGGTGGGACTTGGGAGTCCTGACCCCACCTAAGAATGGGAAAAGGGGGTTCAGGGAAGCCATTAAGGGCAGGGCCTAAGCACAAATGAGCCAGCAACCCTAGTGCGATATGAATACCTGGTGTCAGGAGGGATAGTGCCTGGCAAGGGGCCTGCTGGTCAGACCAAGAGACTGTGGGAGTCTTTAGACATAACAAAGATCGGGTGTCAAAGCCCCTAAACACGTGTTTGGCCGTTGTGTGTAAGCACCAGAACAATCCCAACACCAATTTGGCCACCCATTGAGCCTGCAATGTGAACACCATTGCATCACAAGGACAATGTGCGTGTTTTGGCTGAATATGGGGCCAACGTTGTGTCTAATGATATAGCGTGGCGTGTTAGCAGGTACAATATGGGGAAAGAGGTGGCAGCTCTTGTGTGCTCAGATCGGGCAGCGAGCAAAACACCTATTTGCCCCAAGATGGGCTGTGTGTCTAAACAGCGCCACATGGTGAACACAGGGCCAAACCTGTGTTCATATCAAGGTCAGAATCACACATTCAGACACCCATTGACGTTATGTCTAAATACACCCTCTGTGTAGATTACATGGCACTGGAAATACCTGGCTCCAGGATGGATAGTGCCTGGCCAGGGGTCTGCTGTTCAGGCATCCAGAGCAACTGTGCTGGAATATTTAATCTGTTGCTGGTGATGATGAACCCATTGCAAACAAAAGGGCACACAGAGCTAAAGATCCTGCTTGAATTGGGCCATTGGGTGCGGACTGCGGATACTGACAAGATTCACTTTCGAGGCTTGGCCCTGTTACAGTGGGTGTCTTTAGACATAACGTCAACCAGTGTCTCAATGTGTGTGTTGACCTTGATATGAACACTGGTTTGGCCCTGTGTTCACCATGTTGCGCTGCTTAGACACGCAGCCCATCTTGGGGCAAATCGGTGTTTTGTTCACCACCTGATCTCACCATGCAAGCGCTGCCGCCTCGTCCCCTGTGTTGTACCTGATAACACGCCACGTGATGTCATTAGACACAACACTGGCAATGTGTTCAGCCGGAACACACAAATTGTCCTTGTAACGCAATGGTGTTCAAATTGTGTGTTCAATGGGTGGCCATATTGGTGTTGGGATTGTTATTGTGTTTACACACAATGGCCAAACACATGCTTAGGGGTTTTGACACCAATCTTTGTTATGTCTAAAGACGCTCAGTGGGTCTTGGTCATCCTCTCTAGCACTGTTTGGGAAAAGAGATTTTGCACCCTGTAGGAAATCCCCCAAGCCCCAACAACAATTTTTACCCCAAAAGAATAGTTTTAGCCTAACGTGATGCAAGTCACAAGCAATTTGGATGTTGTCACTGTCACGGGTTGGAGGCACATTCCTAATCTATACTGGTTGAATTCCTAAATAAGCATCTTACCCTACAAAGGTCCATAAGTTCTGGTTCCTCAGTCATAGGTGTAGACTGACTGGGCACTGGTCTCTTAGTTGGTAGAAAGCAAAATCATGCCTCTCAGTCCATGCCTTCCAGCCTTGCTTGTTGGCAAGATTCAGTATGCAGATACGGTTGCTCAAGATGGCTCTGACCAAGCGACAGCCTGAAGATGGCTTAATGGCCTCCTTAAATACCAATTCTGAGTCTTTTGTCTCTCCTTCCCACCCTGGAGGAACCTGCGGCCCCTCATGTACAGGGAAAGCAACCTGGAAGATCCATTTGCATCTCCATAGGGTTCTGTTTGGCAAGGGTTCCCAATACGCATTTTTTTAACTGTCTCTACTTCCTGGAGTTTTGTCAGTGTCACAGTCCTGATTTGAGTTTTACAGTTCTTAATTGTAACATTACATACATGTTGAACCTTTTGCTTTACGTATTTACTAGACTTGTAGTCTACATGTAGGCCAGTATCACACGTGTGACCCTATGTTCCTCCGTGACAGTCATACTTGTCCCCTATTTACAGATGGTGAAAATGAGGCACAGAGATATGAAGCGACTTTGCACAATACACCCCCAGCCGGGTCAGAATGGGGAACTGAACAAACATTCCTGCAGACTGACCCAGATAGGGAGGGGGAGGCCTGAAGAGACGTGAGGCCAGCCGCCCATCACCCCACTGCAGATCAAGAGTCTGCAAAAAGCAGGAACAAAGGATAAGTAGATATTTCTATTCTCCCTTTTGAATCTCTCTGGCGATTCATCAGATTGTGGCCTGCTCTGCAACTACACATGTGCGGCTTGTCACAGGTCATGTTTGTAGTTTCCTTTTTAAAAAACATTTAAAATAAATAAATTTTAATAAAGGCTGGGAGAAGAGTGAAGGCTGCTGCTGCACTCCATCTGTATGAAAATAATCCACAATGCTAATACATCCTAAAATGGTAATACAGCCTGTGTTCTCTTATGTAATCCCATAGTAAGAAAGAGCTCTGTTGGCTTGCCTGACAAACGATATCACTGTAACCTTGGAGGGGATTATTACCAAAAAAAACATAGGATGGAAAAACAAAAAACACACAGAAATCCAACAGATGCAGCAAAGGGCAAACCACTCTAGCCAGACTTCTGTGCATCAATCCTGGGCCGTGTCTCTCTCCCATCAAACCAGGAAAGGAAAGCACCCACGGACAAAACCAGCCGCTCTACACTGGCTCCTGCTCTGTCACAGCCTCCCCGCCTGCTCCCCCAAAACACCAGGGGCAAGGGGAAGGAAGGGAGATCCTCTTCCCCACGTTCCCCCCTAATGAACATTAAAAGACCCGGCATCTGGCCAGATACAGATTGTCTGCGTCACTGGAGCACGTTGAGTCGCATCTGTCCTGCCCAGCGGTGATGGGACTGAATCTACATGCATCTCTGAGAAGGATTCATGCCCCTAATTCCTTCCATAACAGGAGAATAACACTGTTCCAAGGTTACCTGGGTCTGTACAAGAGAAGCAGAGAAAGCATGTGGGACAAGTCGGGGGAGGGGAGGAACTCTCTTCAGAACAGCACTGCCAAGTTTGACTGCGAACCTGCAAGAAAGAGCTTGGCAGCTCTGTCCAGACACCATGAATAAAGAAAGGAAGCCACGGCAATGATAGAGACGAGCATTATTAAAATTACAGGATCATGTTTACACATGGAATCTCTTGCTTCCTCTCTTCCCCAAGGAAGCAGCAAAGCAACCATAGGTTTCTGTGGTCCAGTTCCAAAGCGGAATCCACAAATGGTAGTTCTATTTGTGAGCTGTGTCATTCAGGCAAATTGCAAATAGGATGGTGTCCTATGTTGACACCTTGAGGAGCACGAGACCAAGAAGAAAAGAACATCTATTGAACCCAGTTGTTCCAAAAATAAAACTACGTTCAAAACAGGATTAGCCAAGAATGTCAGGAAATGCAATTTGAAAGTTCAAAATGTCCCTAAAACTCAAGCTAAGTGACCTGTGGCTTCTCATACATTTCCTCTGGCCACTGCAGGAGACAGGACACTGGACTGGACAGACCACTGGTTTGACCCAGTGTAGCAGCAGCTCTCAATACAGAGAGCTGCTGTGTGGGTGCTTTTCATCTGCAGATCTTAAAGCGTCTTAAAGAGAAGGCTTCAATCATATTCCCTGTTTTACAAATTAAGCATGGAACTAGGCTGGCTACTTTTCTGGGAGCAAGATACAGCCATCAACTTAATTTCCATACATGGCACCCTTCCCTGATGGCCAGAGCTAGATGCCATTCATATATAGGACTTATTCCCAGCCAATAGGAAATGGAGGAACAGAAAACCTCACCTTGGACTGAGAAAGTGGGAAGAATTTACAAGGGGAAACCAGGTCAAAATAGAATTGATCATAGCATTTAAAAGATGGCCCTGCGTCTTTAACAGTCAATGCATGTGGAGATCCCAGAGCCGTCCTGGATGTGTGCAACGTGGTTACATGGAAAATAAAGGGTTATATTCATTATACGCACCAGTCACATTTTTTTAATTAATAGTCTTGTAATTGGTATTGACTTTAACGGCCTGATGACAGTCTTATGACGAGCCATTCCCCACCAAGCTCCCTATCCAACTGCCCTCGGGTCAGGAACACACTGAGCTCCATTATCTGGAACCAGCTCCCCCGCCTGCACCAATCTCCTTCCTGGACCACGGAGAGGTCATTGCACAGGATACGAAGGCAGAGATGGAATCCAAGCATCCATGCCTCCACTGCTGAGCTTAAAAAAGAACCCAGACCCCCCCCCCCCACACACACACACACACTTTCCACAACCAGCAGCCACGGTCCGATTCTGCATCACAGCCCCATTCTCAACAGCTAAACGTACGTGAAGAGAAGAAAAACAGCATATTCCAGCAGAATTATGTTTCACTGATGGGGAAGAAAAAGGTTAGTATGAATCCAATGAAAGGAGTGCCCAAAATAGTGTACCACGCAGCCATCTTCTCCTTGTGACCACAAGGAAAGGGCAGAAAGCTAATTAGGCCCCATTGTTGAGGAGCAAGACAAGCAAACCTCAAGGCAGTAAGGGATATGGTTACGCCACAGAATTAAGAATCAAAATTTGGATTTTTAAATACCCATTTCTACTACAAGTAGCAGCAAGTACAGTTTCACAGTTGTACATTTGATTTTAAAATACATACAAAGAGAGATACAAATTAAGTATCATTCTCGCTGTAGCCAGCACGTGCACCTGAGACCTTCCATCTTTGTGAATGTTACACCCCTTGTCTCTCCCTCTGTTCCCCTTCTTTCATCTCTTCCCTTCCCCCCCCC